>QQSR01000165.1:0-46392 GCA_003664465.1 Trichophyton mentagrophytes
CAACTTAAGATCATGTCTTCATTGAGTAGATGTGTCAACTTATCTTTTTTTTTTTTCAAAAAAAAGAGGGAAAACAGGTTTTATACGGGGGGCTGGGGTTTAGACGGTGGGCTTTCCCGCTTAAGGGGGGGGGGGGGGGGGGAGGAAAGAAAAGGGGGGGCCTCTTTTTTTTAAATTTCCCCGCCCCCCCCCCCCCCCCCCCCCCCCCCCAAAGGCAGCCTGGCCAATAATGGCAGCGAGATGACGATTCCGAAGGGCGGTCGAGACGAGAAAGAGGCGACGAGCACATCACACGGTCGGGTCAGCCATGAGGGCGAGAGAGCAGAACCGTTGGACGGGCAGTCGAGCGAGAGATACTTGCAGCCTGGCGATCGATGGACGATGGACGACGAGATGACGATTATTCTTACGGTCAATTGAAGATGGAGTCCGCTCTTTTTTTTTTTTTTCTCCTCTCGTTGGGCAGCAGTTAGGTCTCGATGGATTCTCTGTAATATTATCTGCGACATCCCTTCCATCTTTCCTTACCCACACAGCAGCCAGGGAGAAAGGATGAGAGCCAGCCAGCAAAGAAAAGAGGAGAAAAAAAAGGGGGGGCCAAGCAGGGAGAGAAACCGACTAACTAACTAAACTGCCGATGGGTTGAAGATGTTATCCCCCATCATTATCTCACTCTAACTCCATAGAGTTATATTTACTCCGTCCTCCTCACCTTCGTGATGAAGGGTCTGACCGATAAGGGCAAAAGTTAATTCGCTTATCAAGTCATTCTCCACCGGCTTGTGACTGACATGGGGTCGGAAGGGATGGGGGAGAGGAGGAGGAAGATGGCCGATCCCCATCAGATATACTTACAGTGCTTAATTCCTGTTGGGTTGATCTCCTTCATATCCAATTGACCTTCTTACGGGGTACATTGGCCAGATACGGCTGCCTGAGATCGATTGCGACGAAACAAACGAAGTAAGAGGCGAGGGCAGATGGCCTGTGATAGATGATAAGCCCACGGCCAAGCAGGCTGCTGGATTACCACAACAACCCCCGTCAGCCGCATTCGCAGGCTAGGCTCCCTCCTCCCCTTCCAGCTGAAGCAAAAAAATAAAAAAATAAAAGAAACCAGGCGGGTGTGGGTCGACCAACGGGACAATAAGACATTTGACAGGGGGCGCCCTTTTTTATCATTCCTGTATAAGTGAGAGTCTCAGGGGGGCCAGCGTGTTACTGTTACTCTGCTTCGCTTTACAACTATTATCCCCTTTTTTATTTTGCTGAAAATAAAAAATGGGAGTTTCATTAGTTGCGCATTGAAGCCCAGCACAAAGGGAGGGAGAAAATAAGGCAGTCAATGGGCAGTCAGGGAGGAGTCAAGTCATTGACGTCAATGGGCAGAGTCAATGGCTCAGCCGGCTGGCTTGGTTCAATTGATCAATCAGGCCACAACAACACATTTCCAGCCTTCCCCCCAGACAGGTTACAAGAGTGCAACAGAGGGGGAAGTGCAAGCACTAGCGAAATTGACGGTAGCCTAGTAGCTCTGCTGATTCCTTCTCCTCCTCCTCGTCTTCGCTCTGCCTTGTATGTTGGTACGGCCGGCCGGAGTATGGCGTTCCGTCTGGGGGATTGCTCCTCTCTTTTCTTTTTCCTGCCTGTTTTTAGGCAGGTTGGTGATGAGTTGCGATTTAGCCGCCTGGGACCGTCGTAGTGGTAGCTCGTTCGAACTAGTTTATGCGATGCCATCCAGATTAGTTATTTATTATTATTTACAGATAAGCAAGAGTAATAATATACTCTTGAGTCAAATACAGAGTACACAGGACAGGGACAGGTCAATGGTGTCATAGAACCAGTCAATGAGAGTATCAGGGGATTCAATTCCATGGTTTGCCTCAATGGGAGAACCAGACCTTCTTACCTCTCAGTAATAATAAAGGAAGGACTCTATCGGCTATTTAAAACCAGCCACTTTCCGCCCTCCTAAGCCTCTTCTTCTTCTTCCCTTTTCCTTCTCCTTCTCCTTCTCTTTTCTCTCCTTCTCGCTCACCGTACCCGTTCTCTCCCCCAGTTGACTCACCGTCTTCTGTTGCCTGCAATTCCCTCGGCTAGGCAGCAAGGAAAAACAGCCTTTCTACGCTGTATCGATAACGACTTACCGCGCGACCGTCTGATCAAACCTGCAAACTCCAGCCAATTCACCCGGCTGCTCTCCCGCTAGCAAACACGAACCCATCTCCCACGGCCGGCGAACGACAAAAGAAGCAACTTTCCCACATCAGCGACGAGAACAAGCAAGACTGTCTCTCCCTCCCTCCCTCCCTCCCTCTCTCTCTCTCTCTCTCTGTCTGTCTTTCGCTGCGCTGCTCTGCCTTCTGTTATTTTACCTGTGTTCGTCACAGAAAAAGCAAAGAAAAGAGGCTAAGCATCTGTATTGCAAATACGGCGCCCTTGTAATTTTGCAATACGGCGGCCTTCGCCTGCTGCGCTGCGCTGCGCTCCCCACCCAGTCATCAGTCATCTTCATCAAAGGTCACCAGTCACTGGTCACTCGCTGGGTCGACAAAAGTCTCAGCTTATAAAGTCTCCGTTCTCCGTCTCCCTCGCACCATCTGCCGCTTAGCCTCCTCTTTTTTTCTCCTCAGTCTTTCTTCTTCTCTCCTGCTTGCTCAGTTCGCCGTCCAAAGAGCGAGAGCGCGCAGGCCCGGACTTTACAGCCAGCTTATCCCCGTAACGCCCTCGCCACGGACCACACGAGACCCGTCCGAAAGGGGACTAGTGCCATCTGACAAATACTCGCCTTCCGTCACTGCCAAGCAAACCTTTTCCATTGACTTCCACCTGCCCTGGGTCGGGCTGCCGTCCATCTGACCGTTGGGGGAGGAGGAGCATATAATATAATTTGCATCTCGCTCTCTCTCTCTCTCCATCACTTGCGCATCTCTCCTTCGTTCCTCCATCAACCGTCTTCCATCCATCCATCATCGTCCGCATCCCATCATCGAATATAAACGAGTCGATTCGTCGTCCATTCGAACTAGGCAGCATCGCCCACTCAATCAGAAACCATACGCAGGCAGCAACCGAATCGACGCATGCAGAACAAGGGCATGCACAACATGAATCGCTTACCCTCTGTCGCCAGCCTGATGTCTCCTCCAGAGGCAAAGCCCCACGACTCCTTCAGCCGAACCCTCTCTCCCTCCGTTCCACAGCAATCCTCCTTCGACAGAGATAACAAACTACCTCCAATCTCAGACGATCGCAAAAGAAAGCAGTCCGAGATGATGGATCTACCATCGCCACCCGTCACACCTTATGTCGAGAGCAAGAAGCAGCGAACAAACGATGATGAGCCAGTTGATAGACAGGGTGGCACAGTCGGCAGCAGCATCAATAACCGGGATCCCGTCCTCTTCCCTCGCTCGGACGAGAGTGCTACCGCCATCCCCAGTGATGAGCCACTCTTCGCTTCAGACGAGGCCACAGTTGCAGATATCGACCAGCACATCGCCGCCAGCTCATACAAACTCAAGGTCTCCAAGGATAACCTGCCCAGTCGTCGAGAGTATCTCTACTTCTGGTCATGGGTCACCACCCAGTACAATTCAAACCCAGCAGCATATGCCAGGGACGAGCGTGCCCGCTTAGATCGCCAGATGTCCGAGATGAAACAATATCGACCCATTGCACGCCCATCAACCCAAACGAAGCTCAAGACCTTGGCTCCTGCTCCTGCAACGAGACGTAGGCCTAGCAGCAGCTCTTCTCCATCTTCCAACGAGGTATCCAGGCCTGTTCGTCCGCCACGGGCCAGACGCAGCCCCAAGTCGACTCCCAAGACCAAAGCCCGGGACTCATTCGATCCTCTGCCCAAGCCAACTCGTGTAATCGGCGCCAACCGTGATGAGACAGACTACCGCATGCTGCCCAACTTCTGTCCACCCATTGAGACTCTCCGTGGCAACACCAAGGGCCTCAAGGCCGACTGGAAGGGCCAATTGCTCGATCTCTCGGCAGACCCAGACCGCGATGCTCTTGATCCCGCTGAGATCGGCCTTGCTTCTACTCTACGTCTCTCCTGCGCTAGCTACCTCGCTAGTAAGCGTCGCATCTTTGAGGCAAGAGTCAACGCTTTGAAAGCCGGCAAAGAGTTCCGCAAAACCGACGCTCAGCAGGCCTGTAAGATCGACGTCAACAAGGCTAGCAAGCTCTGGACTGCATACGAGAGAGTTGGGTGGTTGGCCGAAGAGCATTTCCGCCAGTACGTCTAAGCCGCGCGCAATAATAACAATTGCACCAACAATGACATAACGAACTTGGACTTGACTTGCTTGCCACTTTCTTCAGATTGACCTCTGACTGATTCGGCCTGTTTATTTTTGCTTCCTATTCAGCATTTTGATCGGTTTTGAGACACGAAATTGAACACATCCAATACCCCATTCATTCATCACGCGTTTTTGCTACTTACTATTTCACGACCCGGCGACAGCGCATTTTATTGCCCGTTCGTCGCTTTCTTCATCCTGCACTTATTCCCCTTTTAATACCAGAATGACTTCCAATCATGACCCAACGGCGTTTGGCTTGCCTGTGTTCTCCTTGCTTTTTATTCGCGATGCGCAGGTCGAAGATGAAGATGAGATGTTGCGTTAAAGTTTTTTTCTCTTTTCCTTCTTGACCCGGTGTGCGGCTCTGGGGGGATGGCCTTAGCTGGACTAACGTTTCCCCGACCCACCTTGCTCCGACGACCTTAACCAACCTTACATCGACGACGACAACTGCGTGCCACTCTTCGTGTGCGCTCGAGGCTACGCACAACAGCCTCTGGTGTCGAGATACCAACGTCGATGATACTAGCCACCTCACCGGGTCGTCGCTTGTCTCATCTTCTTCTCATGGCGCCCCTGCTTTTCTTATCTCCTTGACTGTGATCCTCATGTCTGGCCATTTCATGCCAGGGGGGTTTTCTTTTAACATCATGTAGCCATCTTTCCTGTTGCTTTGGCCGTCGGCTCTACTTCTTTCCAGCACAGCACTTACAGCACAGAATACCACATTGTTCCTTGTTTTATTTTTCGCGCTTCTTTTTAACACACGCATTGCAATGGCAAACGGGGAACTAGCATCATATCATTCTCATTGGGAGGAAGATACGGGAATCGGATCGGTGGTCTGGTATTGGGTGGTTGCTATTTGCTTTTCTTGCCTTTTTTTTCCCCTTTGTTTCCCCCCCTTTATTCGCGTTTTGTTTTATCAATTATCCATCGAGTTATCATCACATAGCAAGCAAGCAAGACAAGACAAGACAAGAATTACTATTTCCCTTTCATTGACATAACTTTTCATATTTCCTTCTTCTTCCTCTTCAGGTCACTATCTAGGGCATTGCATTGTTAAACTGTTTGCTCCATATAATAATACAACCCTCCATACAATACACACAATCAATAAACACAAGCGGCGCATTCTAAATTGAATTAATCTATTAACCCTTCCCAACAACAACAACAACAACAACAAAAATGCTGATCACCGAAGAGTCAATTATGCCATTGACAGCCGGGGCATTTTTGCATAACCCGTCCTCCTGTATAAAGTGCATGCGGGGATGCAATGATTGATCTTCAATGCAGAAAAAATACCACTTGAAAACGGCGACTAAACGGCGCAGCATATACCCATAAACCTACGCAGCCACAGACTTTTCCCATCCTTCCGCAGACTCAATTCTAGCCTCGTCGAATCGCCTCGTTCTGTCTTGCCTTCGACTTCGCCCTGGAGCGAGTCTATTAATAGATATAACCTCGGGATTACATAAGCAACTTACACACGTAATCCAAGGCTTAGCAGTGACTGGGCATGTGGATGCAAACAGTGCAAACATGGCCAGGTTCGTCTTCCTTCCTTTAGAGCGGCGCCCCTTTGGAACAAACCTTTGGAGCGACTGCAAGGCGGACGCTTCAACAAAAGCCAGCGACGACGACGACCATCGAAAAGGAGGCGGGGCAGAGGGTTAAAGGACGCGTTGACAACTACTGTTAAACTGCTTACAGCCCGGCTTTTGACGAAAAGAACGATACCTCGACTCCTCGACGGGGCCTACAAATTTCTCGACGTGGCGTATAGTCCAAAGCGGCCGTGATGGCGCCGACTCTAACACATACGGACTCGCTCGAGGCGCAGGACCCAAATATTCACAAGAATGAGAAGAAACAGAAGAGCAGAAGGCCCGCAAGTGCGTTATAACCATAGCAACACCTCTTTGTTGTTGTTTTATATTTGTGAAGTGAGGAGTAGGATGGGCTGACCGGATGCGCGCGGCCACGGCCTTGCTGCTTTACAGATACGGCTTTTCGTCAGCAGCGATTGAAAGCATGGCAGTAAGTGGTTTCTCTGATCGCAAGGAACGAACAACGGGAGAGGAGCGGTATTCTAAAGCAGTGGAGCTTACGCACGCCGCGTCTATAGGCCGATTTTAACCCCCAAAACTGTCCTGCCGCTCTTCTTCATTATGGGCATCATATTCGCGCCGATAGGAGGATTGTTGATATATGCTAGTTCGCAGGTATGTTTGCCATTTGCGACCGCATATCTGTAAAGAGGGATCACAGTATTGACACAAGCACAGGTCGAAGAGTTAATATTCGATTACTCCAATTGCAAAGACGCACCTGTCGGCAAGGACAATGCCAAAGATGCCAGGGCCAACGTTCGGGCCTCGTTTAAAACACAGTCGAAGGGTGATACCCCTTATCAGTGGTATAAGAATGATGATGTCGACGTCACACTTGACAATGGCGTGCATATCAATACAACCGTCTGCTCCCTCATTTTCGATATACCGAATGACATTGGTGCGCCAGTATACCTCTACTACCGCCTTACGAACTTCTACCAAAATCACCGTCGATACGTCAAATCTCTGGATCTGGACCAGCTGAAAGGCGTTGCCGTACCGAATGCCACTATTGGAGCCGGCACCTGTGACCCTCTAAGACTTGACCCTAAGGGCAAAGCGTACTATCCATGCGGCCTGATTGCGAACTCTGTGTTCAATGATACGATATTGGAGCCCAGACGTATTGGTGGCGGTAACGACGGAAACCAAACCTACCCAATGACTAACAAGGGCATCTCCTGGTCGTCCGATAAGGACCTTTACAAGCCCACCAAATATTCCTACGACCAAGTCTCGCCGCCCCCGAACTGGATAAAGAGATACCCAGACGGATACACAGAGAAGAACCCGCCACCAAATGTTCAGGAGTGGGAAGAATTGCAGGTTTGGATGCGTACTGCCGGTCTGCCAACTTTCAGCAAGTTAGCCAGACGAAATGATGGTGACCGAATGCTTGCTGGATCCTATCAGATTGATATCCAGGACAGTATGTTTGACCTTCTGAGATATGTTTCCATTTTGCCGTGCCATCATGTTACTAACAAACAAGCAGACTTCAAAGTCGATATCTTCGGTGGCACCAAGTCCATCGTCCTCACTACACGAAGCGTGATGGGTGGCAAGAACCCATTCCTGGGAATTGCATACGTCGTCGTTGGTGGAATCTGCATTGTCCTCGGAACAATCTTCACCTTTGTCCATTTGGTAAAACCAAGGTATGTCAACACTACCCCATTATTATCCCCTATTTATTCCAGTTCGTGACTAACGAGCGTTTAAAGAAAACTCGGTGATCATCGCTACCTCACTTGGAACAGCGAACATGACGGTACAGGTGTAGCAACAGGGACATCAACGACACCAAAATCGTTCTTCAATTTCCGAAGACGAGGTTAAGCTGATATTCCCGTTACTTGCTCCCTCCACGCTCCTACCTATATTATAAGCTGTTATGTATTTATGTAAAGTCATCGGCGTCTCAGTTATGTCTCTTACCTTTGTTTTTGTTATTTCTTTACCTGTTTTTCAGCCTGCCATCTTAGAAGCAGCAACCATGCTATCGTTTTATCATTACCCTGATACCTCAAGCTTAAAGAAAAACTGTCTTGGATTCAATTCACTTTATACCACTTCTTCTTTTTGCAACCCCCTTTTCCGTGTCAATTATTTTCTTTCCGCTGCTTTTTGTTCACCAGGGTGGATATGATAGGGAATGAACTTAGCTGGGCTATTATGTCGCCCTTATGTGTGAGATTATTCTGGCGTTTTTTACTCCTTCGAATTAACTATCTCTAGGTTTTTCTATCTTCTTGGTCGATCCACGTATGATTAAAGCAAGTACAGGGCAGTCTCGTAAACTTCACGGTACTACAATGGCCTTCCCTTTTAGGTGTATATATTCATAATACCCGTAAAGCTTTCGGGATTGTCCCTTCATGCATGTATGATTATGATGGGTCTCCATTTGCCATCTATCGCTACGGTTCTCGATATCTTTTCCCACGAAGGCGGTAGTATCGGAATAGCGCAGTTTGCTACAGGTACAGCCAAAGGTCGGTATTGAAGTATTGATGGCTTAAAATGAAAAGCTCTTTTTGCCCCTTCCCGTCCCTATGTTTTTACAGCGTTCAAGTAGAATATTAAAGAACAAAAATACATATTGCAAAGGAAAAGAAAACAAATCGTAGATAGAATTTGGGGGCATAAACATGACCGGGCACCACTGGAAGGGCAAGGTGTGGTGGGACTTGAAAGCTTTTAACGCTTTCTCTTCCTTGGCTTGTCTCCATCATCATGCCCTCCTCTAGCAGCCTCCTTGTCTTTCCTAATAGCTTCCTTTTCCAATTCATCCCAGTCAGCGCCCTCATCACTCTCGTCCTCACTGGCAGCTTCGCTCTCATCACTAGCGTCATCATCGTCATAACCACTCTCCTCCTCCGAGCTTTCGTCTGCAGCAATTTCGGAGTCAGATACCTCAAAGGCAGACTCCTCTTCTTCATCCTCTCCCTCGGAGTCAGAGTCACCGCCCAAGAAAGACCAGCCGCCATCCTGGAAGAAGCCATATGGATCGCTGGTAACAGTCTTCATAATGGCACCCCAGCTGAGGTTGAGAGGACCTTCACTGAAAGGAATATCAACAGAGTCAAGCCAATCCTTGACACCTTCAAGATTCTCCATTGGAATGGTGTTGATGTGCATTGGTGGACGATGGAAATCTTTGAAGACAAAGACGAGATCAAAGTTTTTAAGGCCGAACTATACATATGTTAGCGTCCAAATTTCAGCTTTTGTTTAGGGTTGTTCTTACCTGTACTCTCTCCAAGTGCGCAACTTCAATCTCGCTCAATGTCAGGGCAAGGAAAGGAGGTTCAGTTAGTTGAGCAATTGCATCAGTGGTTGGTTGGATCAAAACATTGGAGCGGTAAGTGTGAGGAACACCGGTGAAACCGATTTCTCTGAATGGGATATCAACATCAACGCCTTCGTCCTTTCCGGCGTCAGAGATCTTCTCTGCAAAGGCCTTGAACTCTTTATCCAAAGCAGCTCTGCGTCTTCTCTCCTCTTGTTCAGCCTCAAATTCTTCTTCATCCCCATATCGGTGCTTTCGTCTTCTGTTGCCAGTTTCGTCGAATTGCATGTCTGTGGCCTCACGGTAGAATTGAACATCCCTAGTAGTGCGCTTTCCAATCATAATTGGTGTCTTGAGATGGACATGAATAATAACTGTCAATTCGTGTTGACACGGTTGGAAAAACAAATGTTTGACGTTGTTAAACAGAACGTCAACATTGTCGCTTCTGAGAGGGGACAGGTAACGTAGGCCGTTTTGATGGATTTCAACTTCTCCAGGCACACGTTTACCATCCAACTGTGGACGGAGGTAGACGTCCGGTAGCTTAATGGGTCGGCGATCTAATAAAACTGTCAGTATGCTAACTATCGAATAATAGAAAGAAGATGAGCAGACATACTTCTTATTTCAATAAGCTTGTCCTGCTCCACAACATCCTCCATCTGCTTCTTCACCTGCTCTCGCCTTAGAGCATTTTTCCTAAGTTCAGTTATATCCTTTGCAATCTGAGCAAAACGATCATGGTCTTTGGACCTAAGGGTAAGGTTTCGCACGAAATGTGCAGATGCATCCTCGAATGGCTGATCATCTTTCCTTCCAACACCCTGACCAGGGGACAAGAAGTTGATACGGAGATAGGCATATTCTCCTTCGTCACTCTTGCTTGCGTTCTTGATGGTGTTAATATGGAATGGAACTGGGCGCCCCAGGATAGGAACAATAACTGATGCAGCTTTATGGTCAACATAAATGATCAAGTCCTTAACACGAGAAGGTAGCTGGCTATCTCGTTTATACGACTCGAAGCGTTGGAAGGTCTTCTGCGCAACACCATTTTGGTTTCCCTTGGTTCCGGCGAAGCGTTCCAGGCCCTCCTTATTCTTCTTCGCATGTAGCTCCTTTTGGTGCTCACGTCGACGTACATCAGCGCCATCACTGACCTGTGTTGGACGTTCAGCTCGAAGTTTCGTCTGAATGATGTTCTTGCTGACAATAGTGCTGTTTCTGTTGCTCTCGCCCTGACTCTTTTTTGGCTTTTGAGTTTCCTCTTCATCACCAAAGTAGAATGAGACGGAGTCCATGTCGATTCCGGCATCCTTCGTAAAAACGAGTGGCCCACTCTCACCGACGCGGATTGTATCAGTGACCACCATTGAATATACTGCGTTTTTCTTGTCTTGGGGGTCAGGGTCGGTAACGTCAGTGAATCCAATGGACACACAAAGCGTCATGCCACTTCTGAGAGTCTTGGTATTCTTTCCATTAAGGAGCATGTTGGCATCGCGGAGCTCAATGCCAATTCCAGCACCAATGTTGCGGACAAAGTGCTTCTCGAGCTCCGGTTTCTTTGCTTTGATCATCCCCAAGGCTTTGTTGTACAGATCTTTGACAACGGTTCCATCCCGAATATCTTTCACAACCGCATCATAAACAGCAAGAAGGAAACCATAGTTGGCCTCTTGTGACTTGCTGGGATCCACCAAGAATGTTCGTGCAATAGCTGCAGCGTATGTTTTGTAACGAATCCCAAATCCTGCAATGATGATACCAGGGGAGAGGTTTTTATCATCAGGAGTTGCAGAAAATCTGAGATCGTAGTTTCCACCACTCTGAACAACGGGTCCATAAGCCCAATCGATTTGCTGAGCATCAAAACCGGTTGGCAATTTCGCCAGCTTATTGAAAAACTTAGCATCATCGATTTTAGCCTCAATTTTGCCGGAGAGAGTTTTATGGCTCATTTTCTTTTCTTCATCAAGGAGCTCCGACATCTCATCCACGAAATATTCAGACATAAGACCAGAACAAGCCCTCGCAGCATTTCGCATCGATGTCTATTAGATGGATTAGTCGTTTGGATAACAGCCTATCAAGGGTACTTTTCACTGACCAATTCCTCTGGGCCCTTTACGGAGAAAGCATGTGCTGATAAGGCAGGGCTGATGTCCACTTCCTCAATATCCTTAGAAATATCTCCAAACATCCGCTTCCATTCTTCAGCAAATGGACCAGACGAAGCATCCTTCGGCAGAGTTCCAACTTTTTTCTATATTCGCAAGTTAGAACTGAAGGAACAAGGGAATGTTCGTATGGACAGAAGGAACATACCCCAGCATTTTTGATTATATCCAGACATTTTTCAAAAATCTTTGTCTTTTGTTCTGCATCGCGGGAGGTTATCAAAAGTTCGACTGGAATTTTGCCGCCTTGAAGTGGTTCGAGGTGTTTGGCTGTTGGGAGTAGAATCAACAGATTAGCATAGCCCCACTTAACGAAGGAGAAAAATTAAGTGTTTGCATACCCTTCTTTGCTGTAGTCACCACATACATTGCTTCCATGGTGAACAGGAAAAGCGTAGCCGGAAACTCATAACCGAGGAGCCAGAACTATAGATAAGCCCATTAGTATAATCCTAATATTGTAACATGGCCTTCTTCTAGACTCCCGAAGCCGTCATGGATACGCACATGCATCGCATTGTTCTTCTGGAATGAGTTGGAGTCTTCGGTCTTGCCCATGAGGATAACTATCGACGAGGCGCCGCCAAAGACCTGGTTTGCCGATCTCTTATCTGCCTTCCATGCCGAATAGAAGCTTGAAAGACGGGTTGAGAAGGTCGTGGCGTCAATTTTGATAGCGTCACCCATGATTGTTCGTTGTGCCTCCGAGGAGGACTGGTGCTGTGAGGACGGGCGGAGCTTTCAGGAGCTTGCCTTAGAGCTTGGTAGCCAAAGTAGCCGCGAAACGAGGTATCAAAAAGAAGCAGAACTGTTCCTTTTTCTTATCCCTCTCCAAGCAAAAGAGGGCCAGGAGCTCATCCGTGAGCCTGTAGGAGATGTCGAAGAGCTGCGTGAGCAAGCTGCGCGGTGGATGCTCAATATTCTTGCCTCTCTGCCTGTCTTCGACCTTTTCAACTTTCTTTTCGCTCTTTTCACTTTAAGAGAAAGCGACGTGAGGCGCGTCTGCAATCTAACTGCTTTTGGTTAGCATGAAAGTAAAGACTGTTTGCACTGTTTGCACATGAAGGTCATCCATCAAAAAAAAGGAAGCCGAAAGAAGATACGAAGCAGCAGCAGCAGCAGCAGAAGAGGCAGATGACGATGGTGAGAGGGTTGGTTCTATTCATTTGACCGGTTTATTTTAGCGTATTCTCTTTGGATAGACCATCATGCCTTTCGTCTTAAGCCTGTTCTCTCTTTGAGCCGCCCTCCCTGCCGATGGATATCCCTCTCCCTCCTACACGACGACCATGTCCGTACCCATCGATAGCCCGGCACAACTGAAGGCAAGCCATTCCAAAGTAGGGAACGATGATTCTGATGGTGACGGTACGGGACGCCGGAAACCCCGGACAAATGCAGCTACCGGTGCTTCGGCCGCTGGAATGCGCGCCATAAGTGCTCAAGCTGTAGCTTTTTACTTTAGAACCCCGGTGAAGGCATTCTTTCGCACCAGAGTTGAGTAGGTAGCTCCCCATTGTATACTTATGTCTAGGCTACCGCTAATAATATACCTATGTGTAGCTATATGGTATGACTTTAACTTTTCAGATCATGCATGTCCACCGCTAAAGACGTGTCGCGAATAGGCTCTAGCCAAAGCAATCGGACCACAAACTACAACAGGAGGATGGTCATGGAAGACAACCACCCCTGGACTTCTTGCAAATGCCGTCCAGACACATGGTTGGGTCTTTATACCGTACCAGGTCCTTCCACCGCTGATAGCGAATGTTGGGTTAGTTAACCACCAGGCGCGACGAAGTATTGTTCTAATGCAGTATACAGGGTCGGGGCCATTCTGTATACTTCCTACCTACAAATACTTGGAGCTATGCACGAACCAACATTGATGGGTGGTAAGCGGGTTTATCCACCTCCATCGCCGCCCGTCACCTTCTTTGCGGGCTTCGCTGCAGGTGCCATTCAATCCGTTGTTGCGGCACCCCTGGACGCCATACAAGCCCGGTCAAGGACCAGCGATATGATAAACGGCCAGTATCGCAGTGCATGGCATTATGGTTGGGACAAACTCAAAACGCTCGGTGCTCGCGGGGTATTTTCCGGCTGGACACTGTCCTTCTTGAAAGACAGCCTTGGATCGGCAGTGTTCTTCAGCCTGTTCGAAACTGTCAAGGCACAAGGATATTACCATTTTATCACCGGGTACTATGGCTCTCTCCAGGCGCCCTCCATCCAAAAGCTATCCTCACCTACTCAGCCCGGTGAAATTCCTGTGATCAAGCCACATTACGCTCTGGAGCCTGCATTCCTCATGCTGGCTGGAATCACGGCTACCATCTTCCAGCAAGCCGTTCTACATCCGCTAAGCCTGGTGCAAAATATCTATTACCGGAATCTAGACCACCTTGATAAACGGGTCCGTCATTCTCGCTCGGGTAGAGAGATGATGGAGCATCGTGCCAACGCGTATATGGAAACATTCAAGAAATGTCAACGCCAGGCACGGCGGATAGGTGGTTGGCGAACGTGGCTGTATGGGGGGTTCTTCATGAATACCCTTCGCCAACTTCCAAGCACCAGTGCCGGCCTGATTATCTTCGAACTTGTTAGGCGCAAGTATGGTGTGCCCACTGATGCTGTGCACATCCAGCTTGATGGATACGATATTATCCTTACTTGAATCACATAACTCTCGTGATATTTTGGCTTGGGCGGTTTTCTCCTTTTTTTATATATTTTTGAGCGCTTTTTTTACTATATACCACACTCCATATAGATATTTTTCTTTTTCTTTTTCATTGAGCTTCGGGGACAAATTTCTTCTGGAATATGAAGGAACGAGCCAGGTTCTAGACAGCTCTGGTTAATTTAGAGCCTTCGATCTGCTTTTTGATAAGGCCGAATAGGTGGTCTCACTATGTAAATCTTGCAAATTCATGGACATATATCAAGTAAATAGATAGTTAATATGATATACATGAAGAGTCCTTTCTCCTTTACTATAGAGTAGACCATTCCTGAGTTATGAATTAGTAGTTCTCTCCTATTCGAAGACCATATCGAGATGAGATGTGTTATTTGCCCTATATACGCCAAGATACGGGCCGTAACTCTAAAAACCCAAATGATATCACCATTTGAAGGACCGTCATTTGTAGCCTTGTTCGACGTTTTTGTCCTTCTCGCCTCCCTTCCACCAAGTCCAGATAGCCTTGCACCAAAACCACGTCTCAATAGTTCCGAGAACAGAGAGTACAATGAGCAAGACGATTTTCATATTCTTCCCAATACCGAGGGATTCCAGGCTCACGGGCGGAGTTCGATACGGATCATTGTTTGCGTCGGAATCGACCCCGGATGACGATGCCTTGCTGGCGGTCTTTGAATTAGACCGTGCTGAGTATGTAGAAAATTTTGATGTTGCTGTTGGTCGGCAACTCCGGAGAAGGTGTACTTGGAGGAGGGGGGTCTGCCGTTGGACCTGAACTCGTGAAAGTAAAGTGCCTCGGAATGGCAGGCGAATGAGCTGTTGCATTGAAGACATTTTTGTTGCTATGAGAATCTTTTTCTGGTGCTAGAAGGTAGTAGTATATCTACATGCTTGGTCGTCCGTTTATATACATGCTCGATCTCTCGAGGCTGACTGACTCAGCCCTAGTCTCAATCTGTGCATATCTGCCGCTCGTATTGTTCTTCAGCAAGCTATTATTCATAGATATGTGCTAATCATCCTTGATAACGGTCAATATTTGGCAGCTCATCCTCGTCGTAGGTCAGCATTGCCCAAAAATGCGAGGAATCTCCTTGCTTGTCGCCTATTTGACCTCTGCATATACATCTAGGGCATCATGCAACTTCGCAAATACGCCGTCGTGCCAGCTTCTCAATTCCTCCCACTCACTCGACGGCAAGGTCGCGCGCATCATTCGCAACCATGCGCCAACGATCAAGTCCGCATAGGTGGCTCTCGTTCCCATTATAAAGGGTCCGCTGGTGTCCTTCAGGAAGAGCTTAGCAAGCTCACCGAGTGTTTTCCGTAACCCCTCCTTTACCTTCTCCCGCGCCTCTCCGACAAGTGCAAAGTCATCCCAGGACGAAACGCCTGCACGGCGGACAAACTCAGCTTTACTGATCTCAGCAGTGGCTGGGTCGAATGGGAACTCTTGGGTCGCGAGCTGCACATGTGTGCTGAACGCCGCGTCGACGTTGACGTTGAACTTGGCGTATTCAATGAATCCGCTCTGCGGCACCTCTGAGAGGGGCACTGCAATCTCAGAATCAGGAGTAAAAGTGTAGTCGAGCTTCTGATCCGGGAAGAGATCGCCAGCGCCGGAGTCTGGGTAGGTTTTCTGCAGGTAGACTGCGATATCGTAGGAGTCGCCGACAGCCGAGTTGGTGGCGGGGTCCTGGATAATGGGCAATGTGTAGAAGTCTGACCCATCAGCAAACTTGCGGACAGCGGGCACTTTGAGCCCACTACGCACTTTGGCTACGTCAGGCAGAGGCACCCATTTGGTCGTGTAAGGGACAGCCTTGAAATTGAGAGCCAGACGAGCTTTCCATGGGTTTGGAGAGCAGCAGTTCTTCTCAACTGGCGGGCGCATTGCAATGTCATAGAAGACAATGGGCTGGGAATTAGAAGACATGGCGGGCGGTAGGGCAATGGAAGTCTCGTCACCTGCAGACTGCTCGGTGTACATGCAACTATCGGACTGTTAATTAGGAGAATTGGGTTGATATTTGAGTCGACTTGAATTGAACATGCTCCGGAGGACTCTACGTGTTTATGTAGGTCGCCTAAATAAACTATGGGCGGCAAACCTTGGTGGTTCCATCAGGTTGACTCACTATGACTGCTGGTGAGTAACTGCGCAGCCCATAATGCAGCCTCTTTAGGTGGTTATCTCATTTGCTTTTATGATGATGTAGAGTTATAGATGCGATGTCCCATGGCTAGAGAATTGGGCGTCTGCCAGCTCTTCTTCCCCCAGCGCCAGGTGTTGAGTGGGATAGACCTCGGCATTTCTCTGGAGACACTGACTGCATGGCGGGAAACTCTCGCATAATTCATTACTCTACTAACTACGTAGCTGACGCCGGATCCTTGATTTAAGTGTTAATAGTAAGAAGCTATCCCGCTGTATCCTGGCCATCTGCTCCATCTTCTGTACGTCATGACAAAGCAGGTTAACTCGACGAAAATGCCCCCCATTGAGGGGTCCAACAAGCAGAATATCATTCGAGGACGCCAAAGTCGTACATGTTAGACATCACGTCAGTGTGGGTAACAACATATCTGATTGACTAAACGGCTGGGTTAAATCGACGGAGAGGCCCGCACACATGGAGATGTACGTATTTCCTCCAGCAAAACATTGCGGAGTTCTTCTGTTTCAAGCCATAGCCTCTTGATGCATTCAGGAGAAGCCCGACAGTGGCAATAGGCTGCTTAATCCACCAATTTTAGCCCGTGGTCTGGTATGCACCAGGGGAGGATGCCTGTTGGATTCGGCCCTCTCTTTCGTACTGACTGGATTGTCATTAACTAACTACGGGATAAGCCCGATGGTCTGCAGCCACCTGGCTCATCCCAGGACAGCGGTAACCATAGGCTCACCAGTCGTGAGCTTTGGCGCTATTTTCCATCACGCAGAACGTGAACGCTATTCTGGCTGTTGGTGGTCAACGGCAACGATCTTCAGCTGCGAGGCCCCTGAGCCGTCATTTCGTCTGTAAGGTGACTTCTTACCTGATCGGTCAGGCAGGCAGGCAAGGTCTGGTGGTCTAAGTCTTCACCCTCATTCCTTTGCCCATGCTCGTCCTCTCGCCTTTCTCACTCTCTTCACATCCTCGTTTCGTCTCTTCTTCCGCTCTTCTTCTCCCCATGTCGTCCATGTCGTCCATGTCGTCCATGTCAACGTCTCTAAAGAGGCACCTAGCCTTAGTTACCTCCATTAAAAGGTAGGTTGCCCCGGGCCAACAAAGCATCACGTGCCACTCACGGTCCCTTCCCGCCGTGTGGAGTCAGCGGGATGACTAAGCAGCACATGACCTCGTCATCCCGGGCCTCCCATCCCCAGAAGCGGAAAACGAGAGCAACCGCAAAAAAAAGGACCAACAACCAGCAGACGCAGCGCCAGCATCATCATCGCAAAGTCACTCCCAGGGCATCCAAGCGAACCAAGCACTCGAGTCAATCCGCCAGTTGGCCAGCATCCAGCGTCCCCTAGTGGCCAACCGCAGCGTCTCAGCCCCAGCCTGACAAGCCCAGAGTGGAACACCTGGGCCAAAAGCGATCACGCTCGCCTCGCCCTTCTCTGCTTTCCTTTTCCCTTCAGTCATCGGATGCACCTCCAACCCTCGTTGCCATCAACCACCAACGGGTTCCCATCTCCATGCCCACATCGAACTGCAGAGCCGCCCCCCCTGACCTGATCTGACCTCCGCTCTGTCGTCTCCGCCGTGTTACATAACGCCCTTTACTCCGTAATTCAGTCTTTTACCTTTTAGCCGGAGTCGTAGGGCTGCCTCGGGCAAGCCCTGGTCTTAAACCGCCACGATTCCTCCATCACTCAAACCCTCGACCTCCTCCGCTTCCATACCTCTGCAGTCGATACAGACATCCCGGCCATCGTCTGAACAGTCCTCATCTCTCTTCGACGCCGATCGTGACAAACCAGGCACCCGGCGGACCCCGTCTCCCACACCGTCAGAGTCCAACTTTTCCGTCTGGTCGGATTCCGGTGACATCGCAGACCAGCTCGCCAACGAGGAGGATCCCTTACGTCTTCGGCTACGAGGGTCCCTCGACCTTCAGGTATTTGGGAAGTCAGGTCAACCGAATTCGTCATCCGTAGCTCGACCAAAACGGGTTCGCTACGAGGAAGACGAAGCTGGGGAGGAGCATACGCCGTTCGTCGACAACGGAGACCTAAAGGAGGCCATCCGAATCCCTGAGCCGGGCCCCAGAACCATTTCTAGAGCTGAGAGGCTCCTGGCTTCCATCATGTCGCCCCGGGATGGCAGGGCCAAAACCCACGGCCTCGTTGGGAAGCCGTTATTGTACGTCACTTTCCCCCTAATATTTACTACTACTGGTTACCACTACTATGTTGGGAAAAACAGTGCTGACAGGAATGAAGGTATTTTACTAGCATTTTCGTGTCGTTAGGCGTCTTTTTATTTGGATATGATCAAGGCGTTATGTCTGGCATTATTACGTATGTCCATCGTCATGCCCTCTCCCACTCAAATATCAAAATTGACTAACAAGCGTAGGGGTCAATATTTCAAAGACTATTTCAACCAGCCGACTCGTGCAGAGATCGGCACCATGGTAGCCATTCTCGAAGTAGGAGCGTTTATATCCTCACTCCTCGTAGGGAAAATCGGTGATATAATCGGTCGTCGACGAACTATTCTCTACGGTTCCATGGTCTTCTTTGTCGGTGGTGCCTTCCAGACATTTGCTACGGGAATTCCTATGATGCTTGTAGGCCGTATCGTAGCTGGTCTAGGTGTTGGTGCCCTCTCCACGATCGTTCCTGTTTATCAATCTGAGATCTCTCCACCTCACAATCGGGGTCAGCTCGCGTGTATTGAGTTTACGGGGAATATTTGTGGGTACGCCGCCAGTGTCTGGGTTGACTACTTTTGCAGCTACATCCAGAGCGACTTTTCTTGGCGCCTACCACTATTCCTCCAGTGTGTTATGGGAGCACTCCTCGGCTTTGGAAGCTTGATCATCTGTGAATCTCCTCGGTATGTCTTGATGTCTTTCGTTTATTTTATTTTATTTTTTTATTTATTATTTTTTTATTTTACTCGCACAGTCTGTTAGTCTAACTATTTGTGGAACAGGTGGCTTTTGGACCATGACCATGATGAAGAGGGTATGGTCGTCATTGCCAACCTGTACGGTAAGGGCGACCTTCACAACGACAAAGCTAGACAGGAGTACCGTGAGATCAAGACCAATGTTCTCGTCACACGACAGGAAGGCGAGCGGACATACAAAGACATGTTCAAGCGTTACTACAGGCGTGTCTTTATTGCGATGTCTGCTCAGGCCTTTGCTCAGCTCAATGGTATCAACGTCATCTCATACTATGCTCCCCTTGTGTTCGAATCCGCCGGCTGGGTTGGCCGTGACGCCATCTTGATGACCGGAATCAACGGCATTACCTACCTGCTCTCCACAATCCCGCCATGGTATCTCGTTGATAGATGGGGTCGCCGACCAATTCTCTTATCGGGTGCTATATTGATGATCATATCCCTCTCTGCCATGGCCTACTTCATCCATATCAATATATCCTACACCCCAGCCCTGACCGTCATATCTGTCATGATATACAATGCGGCCTTTGGGTTCTCGTGGGGTCCCATCCCATGGTTGTACCCTCCGGAGATCCTTCCACTCAGCATCCGTGCAAAGGGTGCAAGTCTGAGTACCGCAACGAACTGGGCATTCAACTGGCTTGTCGGAGAGCTTACTCCTGTGCTACAGGAGGCTATCCACTGGAGACTCTACCTCATGCATGCCTTTTTCTGTGCCTGCAGTTTTGTTGTCGGTAAGTTATCATTCTCCACCGGCTGTACGATGAACCAGCTTATAACTAACTCATCTTAGTATACTTCCTTTACCCCGAAACTAGTGGTGTTCGCCTCGAGGACATGGAACTTATCTTCGACGATGCTCAGTCCGCTGCTCCTACTCCCGCCAGCCAAGCTGAGCGCGGTTCTCTCATGGGAGGCGTTGGGTCGCCCTCATCATTCGACATTCGGCGAGGCAATGAACCCGGTGGACCGTCTATTCCTAACCTACATCTCAACCCGCCTACCCCCAGACCTGATTCCATGGCTGGTGAGGCCGATAAGGCTGCTGAGGCTGAACAACAGCTGACTCAGTCGAAAGAAGGCGGTATTGGGACATGGATTTCCAGTCTTATTAACCGCGGTAAAGACAAGAGGAACAGAGGTGATCACAGTCAATATCGTCAGATCGGACAGCATGAAGACGAGTAACTATAGATCTCCTCCTTCCTCCCCCCTCATCTTTATCTTTTCAGGCGTTTGCATCGAAGCTCAATAGAACACATACCTCGGGACCAAATTGCTTTCGTTTGTCAAGGCTGAGTCACTCGCCTCCACTCTTAATCCAATCGTCATAATCATCATCACGATATCTAACCATCCCATCTATCTTTATTTTCCCCTTTATGTCCTTAGTTTTTTCCCTTTGCAAACTGTTCTTATACCAGCCTTTCGGCATCCATCGTGGAACTGGGTTTCATGTGGGATGAGGCCTGCAATGTATGCTACTTTTTCTTTCTTTCTTCTCCTTCTGTGTCCATATCAACCATCACCATCACCCTTTCTCTTGGATCTCGGAAATGGGGTACACCGTTACTGGCATCGTCTCTCTTCGGTTGATCATGATCTTTATATATATAAGCGCACACGCACAAACACAACACAAACCACACATAGTCCTTATGAGGAGCTTATCGGGGGTGGTGTAATACGGCGACTCGAATAGACGTGGGCAACTATGAATCACTTTCTACTTTTGCTGCATACCCATTGTGGATATACTTATATATATTTCTCTACAGCTCTGGGGGCGAGAGTAAGCTTCCAGCTACGTCGCAGGTTCAGGAGTCAGGCTGGTTTCAAGCTTTTAAGGACGGGCGGAGGTAAGAAGTACGTCGGTAACTATAGAACTGGTATTTAGCATATGCCTTGTGCAATAATGGAAGATACCTCACTGTCATCTCCATGCTCTGAGTATCTAAGTATCCAAGTATCTAAAGAGTATCCATCCTTTGACTGTCTTATCATCATCATCATCGTCCATTCTGATATCCCGCGTCTATCACCTATCACGTGACTGTTCAACTGGCCACCGTCGACTCTTTTGCTTCTTCTCCTCCTGCAGCTCTTGTGGCCTCGCAGCAGCTTTTCTGTCCTTCTATCAGCCAGAGTTTCACTTCTTCTTCTTCTTCTTCTTCTTCGTCGTCGTCTTCGCGTGCTTTCGTTTCAGCGACCGCTTTAACGCTGTACGTGGCCTCATCCAGCCTCCGCCCTTAGAGTTCCGCCATCAGCCCCTTTTTTCTATTTCTAGCTCTGCCTTAGCCGCAACTCTGTGTCTGGGATCCCAGGCCACTTTTCTTCAGCCATCAACCAGAAACCAGAGACGCCTTTCGCTTCTTCTTCTTCTTCTTCCACTACTTCTTCTGCTTCTTCGTTTCTTCTTCACTCCCATTGCAAGCTTGCTGGAAGGGTTTGTTTCCATTCTTTCGTTAAGAGGGATGTTTTAATCGAGTCGTGGTGGTTCATCTCCCTTTTCAGCCACTGCCTGTTTTATCCCGTTTAAATAACTTGGCCACGGTCTTCTTTTTTCCGTTTCTCTTCTATCTAATCCCGATTTAATACCTTTTCACGACCGACTGGACCGGCGCTTCGTTGGCTCCCCAAGAATGGCGGCCGACGATAGAGCGTTTGCTTCCGGCACCTCGCCTAACACCGAAGTACGGAGGAGAAATGTGCCCGGTGCAGAAAAGAGCAGCGCCAATGTCCCAATTCCCAGCATTGAAGTCGACGGGAAGAAGCTGAAGGAGAAGGTATGATAGTCTCTTGAAACTGGATAGGAAGCTTAAGTGACTTGCTTGTACGGCATGCTAACCTACTGCCTGTTCTCTTTCGCAGTCCCCCTCCTTCTGTGAGATTCTCGATGACCTAGAAGTGTTCATTGCCCCATTGATCTTCACTGCTCTGGCTTGCTTCACTCGTTTGTGGCGCATTGGTCTCTCAGATATCGTTACGTGGGATGAAGCTCAGTAAGAAACCGAGATTGACCCTTTTTCTATACTGGTTTTTGGGTGGATGGTTACTGATTGATATCTGCTGCGTCACTCTAGTTTCGGGAAATTTGGTTCATACTACATCAAACGAGAATTCTACTTCGATGTCCACCCTCCGTTGGGTAAAATGCTTATTGGATTGTCGGGTTTCCTGGCTGGTTATAACGGATCTTTCGAATTCAAGTCTGGCGAGAAATACCCTCCGGAAGTCAACTACACCTTCATGCGTATCTTCAATGCTTTCTTCGGTATCATGTGCATTCCACTTGCGTACTATACTGCGCGAGAACTGAAATTCCGCCGTCCAGCCGTCTGGCTTATCACCCTGATGGTGCTTTGCGAGAACTCCTACGCCACGGTTTCCAGGTTTATTCTTTTGGATTCTATGCTTCTATGCTTCACCTTCACCACGACCCTTTGCTGGGCAAGATTCCACCGACTTCGACATGAAAGCTTCTCCCCCGAGTGGTACCTCTGGCTCATCCTCACGGGCCTGAGCATTGGGTGTGTCTGCAGTGTAAAATGGGTCGGACTCTTCTGCACTGCACTGGTCGGTCTCTACACTGCTGAAGATCTCTGGCACAAGTTTGGAGATCTAAAAATGCCAAAGGTACCCACGTCCTTTACCCAGACGTTACATTCTGTAGTTGCTAACTATAATGCATAGACGGTTCTTGCTCATCACTTGGGAGCCCGTGTTTTCGGTCTAATCATCGTACCATTCTTGGTCTATATGTTCTCCTTCTACATCCATTTTCTTGTGCTCGAGAACTCTGGTACCGGTGACGCTCAGATGAGCTCTTTGTTCCAAGCTAACTTGAGGGGTACCAATGTTGGAAAGGACAGCCCCCTTGAGGTCGCCATTGGATCCAAAATCACACTGAAGAATATGGGTTACGGAGGTGGTCTTCTACACTCCCACGTTCAGACTTATCCAGAAGGGTCGGGCCAGCAACAGATCACTTGCTACCACCACAAGGACTCTAACAACGACTGGTTCATCTACCCAAACCGTACTCAGCCGGATTATGATCCACAAGGTCCAATTGCCTTTATTGGTGATGGTGACGTGATCCGCCTTATTCACGCTCAGACCGGCCGCAACTTGCACTCTCACGCCGTGGCAGCTCCAGTCACCAAGGCTCAATATGAAGTGTCTGCCTATGGAAACACCACCGTTGGCGATGCCAAGGACCACTGGACCATCGAGGTCGTCAAAGACGTTGCGTCAAGAGACAGGTCGAAAATCAGAACTCTTACCACTGCCCTCCGCCTGCGCCATACTGTCTTAGGCTGTTACCTCAGAGCTGGCGGTGTCAGCTTGCCTCAGTGGGGGTTCAAGCAGATTGAGACCACCTGCACCAAGGAGAACCGACCATGGGACGTGTATACTCACTGGAACATCGAGTCGCACGTGAATGAGAGACGTATGTACTTCTTTTCTCTCTTTTAATTTCATAATATGGACTCTTTATGCTAACATACCTGATATGCAGTTCCTCCAAGTCAACCAGGCACTTACAAGTCGCCCTTCCTCAAGGATTTTATCCATCTGAACGTTGCTATGATGACTTCCAATAACGCTCTTGTCCCGGATCCAGATAAGCAAGATGACCTAGCATCGAAGTTCTGGCAATGGCCAATCCTTAACGTTGGACTCCGAATGTGCTCCTGGGATGACAATGTCGTCAAGTACTTCCTCCTTGGAAACCCATTCGTCTACTGGGGCAGTACCTTGAGCTTGGGTGTTTTCAGTCTACTCGTCGTCTGGTATCTGCTTCGCTGGCAACGTGGCTATGATGAGCTCAGTTTGGCCGACATCGACCACATCCACTATTCCGGCATTTACCCCATGGTGGGCTGGTTCCTCCACTATCTCCCCTTCATGATCATGGCCCGTGTCACCTACGTCCATCACTACTACCCGGCCTTGTACTTTGCTATCTTGACCATGGCTTTCTGTATTGACTGGTTCACTCAGAAGCTTAACCGAAAGGTCGAGTGGGCCATCTATTCAATCCTCTATGCCGTTGTTATTGGCCTGTTTGTCGTCTTCAAGGACATCGTTTTCGGTATGGAAGGCTCAAACCAGCAGTGGAAGAGTCTCAATTGGTTGAGCACTTGGAAGGTTGCCAACTAATAGACAAAATAAGGACATGTCAAGTCACAACGACTATCACAATTATTGCTGATGAAGAAATCACCAGCAGATGAAATGAGAGATCTTCCAGATGGAGCTTTGCTGCCATGTTATGATTGTAACGGATCAGGGGACTGGAAAGTTGCTCTAGAGAGGCTATGGCTACACACCCGATAAAATATAACAGTGAAAGACTGGAATTTTTTGTATTCTAATAAACGCTTCTCTTTTTTTTTGCTTATAACAAAAAATTGGTTCTAATGAAATACTAATCATAAAATCTACGAATAATTCCTCCCAACCTCAAAATTCTATCCATGCGCCTATCAGATCTCATGAGCCGTATCTAGTTCTTGATGCTGCTCCGGTTCAGCAGAGGAACTGGCTTGGTCAGGACTGATATCTGGAAAGCATGGTCATATTCCCAGGATCCAGCAGGAAACCACTTGCAGCTCAAAACCTCATACCCTCTTCTCTTCCAATACTCCTCCGTAAGATCAGTCCTGGTTCTGACCCAGAAGGTCAAGGGCGAAGTATCCCTGGGCATCCCCGTTTCTTGCTCTCGCTGTTGTGCGGCGGCATCTATCCGTTCTAAGAGATCGTCCTCTAGCATCTGTACACAGCGGATAGCCAACCCTTTACCCTTGAGGGAGTCATCAAACGGCATGACAGATACACAGGCTGGCTCCCAATGTTTTATGGCGAGCAAGTCGTCAGGTTCTGGGTCGTATCCTAAGGCGTGGAAACAATTAGCCAGGGGTTTCTTTCTTTGCTTTTGCCTGTGGAACGGCCAGTCGGAATCGCAACTTCTGAGATAACTATAAATTCACGACTAAGGTAATATTATAGATGTGATAGTAAGGTAGCGTGATGGATATAACATACCGATGCCCTTCTCGACGTCGCCGTCTACTTCTCCCTCGATAGGCTGAAGGCCGAGATTCGGTTTGAAGAATTTTATCACTGCCGTCGCAATGGGTTCGTTGAGATCGACCTTACGCTCCTCTTGATCGGCTGGAGCAGTGACGCCGTTGGTTCCATTGTCGATGGCATGGCCATTTGTGCCGTTGGTGTGGCAATTGGGTTGTAGTTGCTGCTGCTGCTGCCGGCTCTCTTTCGGCTTGTATCTGAACAGGATGGCTATTCGGCCATGCTTGCCAATCCACGGAATAATCTCCTCTGGGGAGTTGAACCGGCCCTTTCTACCGTCTGAGTTGACAGCGACGCCGTCATCACGCCTGAAGGCAAAATTTATCAGTCTCAGCACTCGGGGCAAGCAGGGATGGCGGAGCAGCTCGTCTACGTCCAGCATCAATGAGCCGAACTCCTCGCAGGAGCCTTTGGACGGCGCAGGAGCCGCTGCCATGGCTCTTCGAGGGCTGTTTACTGGTTAATTGATGAAGGTATAAATAGGTGTGTCCAGTTGTTAACAGTTAAATAGGAGAGAATGGGTCAAGGGCGGATTGAAGCACGGGAACAGCATGGATATATATGCCGGCGCTGTCAGGGAGTATACCGCTTCGACGTGGGTGTATGCAGGCCTTTAAGACGGTCTCGATTCCCGGACTGTGACTCATGGCAAAGGCAGCGTTATTGAGGTATCTAGTTGGATACGAGGACGTTAGGGTCAAAAACCCGGCTAGTTCGTCTCTTAGGTGTTTGCATTGCTATCAATAATGCGGATATAAAGTAAACTCCCGAGCCCTAAATGTCCTAACTCCAGGGCATGTTTGCATTCTTCAGACCTCGGGGAAGCGAAGGGCGTGCGATCTACAGGCGTTTGAAGGCTGATGCAACTGTGATAGCAGGGGGTGAAGTTGGCAGAGATGCAGATGGAATTGAGCAGGTCGGTTGCAAATACCAAATAGGGTCCTCCTACGTCGGGAGAATGAAGATATCAGATACAGGCGGTACAAAAGCTCGGTAACCTTGTCCTTGAAAAAGCATTGCACAGGGAAGCTGTTATTGGTGATAATGGAGACAATAGATATTTAGCTACAGGTGCCAGCCATTCTTCTTATGAGCAACGGAGCTTGAAAGGGGCAATATGATATTAATACAAGGAGCAGGAATGGCCTATGCAACGACAACGGGGCCACCCAAGCTTAATGATAGAAATCGATATAGTTTAACCTTGAAACTTCCCTTTGACAGCTTACGTATCATTCATTGGCTCCCTTGGTTCACGACGCTGCGGGCTTATAGATCTCTCTCCTCGCTTTGATGGCGACAGATGCCGGAGAAACCCTCCACATGACTTGAGCAACCGTCTTCGTTTTGATTGGACTTGAGGATGTCGACGCAGCGAATCCTCTTGTGTCTGTTGGATTGCTTTAACGGCTATGGATTATTAGTAATACGTTTAAATTGGTTCAATCCTATGCATAACATACCTTCAAAGAGTTGCTGTATTTTACAGTCAACTTGGGACGGTGAAAGGTCAGCCTCGATCAGTGCAGCGACGATGTACCAGTATGGTTTGGTCCAGCCCTTCGCTCCTTGATTGGGATTTGCCGACGGAAACAACGAGAGTAACCTCTGAAAGAGACTGTTACGTTCTTTTTGGCCATAGCTAAACTTGTTATTTTCGTCCCACTCGTCACAAAAAAGACCATGTGGAAGGGGTAAGGAGAAGCCAACGACAAGTTGGTTAGCCAGAAAGCTCATCCCCATACGGTATTGTAGAGCAGACTCAATCCGGCCAAGTTCACCAGGGCTGAATTCTCTTTTCCGAGCAAGAAGATCAAAACATTGTTGATGTAGCATAGTATTTGGAGAAAGAGAATCCCGGCCAGGACAGCTTTGAAGGTATTTTCTAGCGAGTCGGCGAAGTCCTGTTATATATGACGATGAAGAACCATATTCAGCTCTCATATCGGCTAGTGTGGTGTTGTCTATTTCTGTGTCTTCAGCCAAGGGGTCTCGATTTAGAATTGTTGTTGGGCGTGCTTCAACAATATCTAAGCTATCCCATTTTGACTGGAAATCAGCTAGAGGAACACCTGTTCTCTTACGCCAATGACTTTCCCAGTCGTCATTTTGCGCACTGAATCGAATGTCATGGTGATAACCAAGTCTATCAATACTAGTTAACAGCAGTTGATGTACTGTCCGGGCAAATTCAGAAAACATCTTTGATTGCATCTCTGAAACGATAGACTCGTCTTGGGTAGAAGCAGTAGCAATATCAGAGGAGGTTTGCTGTGAAGAGAGTTGTTGTTGTTGTTGTTGTTGTTGTTGTTGTTGTTCAGTTGAGGTCTCCATTGCGAGTGCTTTGATTAAGGTTGAGGCATAGATGCTTCCACAGGCCCAAGAGAGCGAAGAACTCCTCGCCAACGATTCGCTGGGCTCATTGTCTCCAGCAGCAGACAACGCAGTTGGGTCAAGTATCGAGGTAACCGCCCAGCCACCGGAGAAACAAGCTGTTGAAATTACAGTCAGGTCAACACTCGGGTCAACGATGCTTGCAACCATCGATATACTCATGTCGTTTTCGCACCCTGTGGTGTATGAGAAATCTACTTCATCACTACTAGCATCGCCCCCAATAGTGACTGACTTTGTGATTTCGTCGCCATGAGCAAAGATGAAGAGGATGAGCGGCTGCTTTAACTGTAGGGCCAACGCGGATTCTTCGCGCAGGATGTCAAGGAAACTCGGTAAGAGAGTAGAAGAAGGTATCACACGCACGTCGTCGAGCTCTGTTTCGAGAAGATGTTGATTGAGAACTACACGCCGTTGGGTATACGGGTTTCCGTGTAGATAAGGCCCATACTTTTGGAGTAATGCAGACGGCTGATCGCTGCAACACCAAGTCTGCGACGCGCCCTGCCCGTGCAGAAGGGTGTGAAACGCAAAAAAGTCAGAATAAAACCAGCCGTCTTGGGTTGGGCTGGCTGCATCGTCGAACGCGTCGCTGATTCCACAGACTGCAAGGATTCGAGTGTTTGGGCCGACGTCTGGGGGAGAGTTCGTCACAAACGAGGCCATGCGCTTGATGGAGCCGCGCTGGTCTCTGAAGAAGCCCCCAAACGTGTCGGGACACCCTTGACCAAAACCGCTGGGCCTCTCAGCGTTCGAGCTTGCTTCCTCCATCTTGGCCTGTTGCTTGTGCTTGCTAGCTCTGGGCTCGGATTGGTACGGAGTCACGATACGATGGGGTCGAATAGACAAACGGTGTGTGGCGGTTGGACGCGCGATGTTTGAGGTGGAGAAAAAAAAGAAGGAAGAAAAAAGAAAAAGAAAAAGAAGATCGGTACCTTAGTCAGCATCGGTTTAGTCAGCATCTATTTAGTCAGCACAGTAGAGAGAGAGAAGATGGAGAACAAGATATTATTATTTTAGGATTGGGGGATTGTCTGAATTTTGATGTCGTCGAAGATGAAGAAGTGCTTCTCCAGTCATGTAGAGTAAAGTAGATGCATATAAATAAAATTAAAATATAATAGTAAAACAAGCAGAGGCAGAAAGGAGCTGAAAAGGAGCCTGAAGGACAGGCAGGGTACGTAAAAAAGGGGGGGTATAAAGCAAGTATATGTATATTGGTTTAACAGCATCCGCCAGTCCATCCACGATTGCCTCTCCGCATGGCATCGTTGACACCTAGATTGACTGTCCGCGGTACACGCCCGTTGCCGGGCCCGGCTGAGGCACCGTAGCCCTTGACTCCGCTCCGCCGGTCGTTTAAATCGTATCTACCGTGCTGTATATTTCTGTATATTCGTTCAGCCACTTCTCGGAACGCCCGCTCGACATTCTCCCCTGACTTGGCGCTGGTCTCGACGTATCTGACGACGTTGTTCTGTCTGCACCATTCTTCGGCTTCTTCGCGGGTGACACGCTGTGTCTTGTTATTCTCGTTATCAGCATTATCATTGTCGGGGTTATCGGCGTCCTTTTCTTTGCCCTTGGAGTCGACGAGATCGCTCTTGTTGCCCACCAGTATGACCACGATCCGCTCTTCGGCGATTTGTCGCAGGTCTTGAAGCCATTGGGTCAGCGAGGCGAATGTCGGGGGCCGAGTGATGTCGAATACTAGCAGGGCGCCGGATGCACCGCGAAAATAAGACCTCGTGATGGACTTGTATGTTTCCTGGCCTGCTGTGTCCCAGAGCGAGAGCTTCATCCGTTTCTGGACCGGTGGCTCTGAGGGCTTGGTGGGAGGTGGAGGGAGTCCCGAGAGGCTTCCTGGAGACGGCGGTACAGACTTGTCGCCGGTAAGCTTCCCGTTCTTATTGGCAGTATGGCTGTTGATGGTGCCTGTGAAGGAGGCCGAGGGCGAGAGAGCGGACGGAGTCGATGCGAGGGAGGTGTTGTCAAAGTTGATCCCTATCTCGTCAGACGCCGGCGGACCAACAGGCACTATCCTCGAGCCGAACTCTACCCCGATAGTCACATCGTGGGTGGTGCTAAAGCGGCCCTCGCACAGGCGAACAGTGAGCTGTGAAGCAAGGCAGGTTAGCAATTCGCAGCAACAAAACGCACGAGGGACAGCAATTGAGGGACTGAGAAATGGAAGATGGACTTGCGCACACTTGATTTACCTGTGCCTGAGTCACCGATACAGACGAGCTTCGCAATGAAATCCCATGGTGGGCTTGACATGAAAGCAGGCTCCTTCTCGGTGCTTTTTTCCTTTGGGTGAAGGGGGGCGGGCGGCCGGTTGGCAAGTTCTTGCAGTGATAAAACCGTCAACACAACAAGGCCGAGGAGCACCCAGGACCTTGGAAGAAAACCAGCAGGCTATTACGCCTTCCGAGGGGAAGATATGGCTAAAATCGTGGGGTAATGAGAGCAAAGAGGCGTCAACTATAGATTGGGTTGAAGATTGGGCATCGAACTCGGCGAGGGAGAGAAGGGTAGCTTAGTTATTTTTATAGGGTAGGTACCCAGGTAGCTTTGACGTGCAGCTGACTGACGGCAGCGGCGAAACATGTGCCGGCCAAAGAAAAAGGCGGACTTGGTTCTATGGAGGAAGAAAGAGAAGAAGAAGAAGAAAACTGCCGGCGTAGAAAAAAGCGACTGTTTTGTGTGTATTATTTGTCTGTCTTGGGGGAAGAAGCAAGCAAGTTGGGCAAAGCACGAGAGAGAAGAGCGACAGGAAAGCAAAGAGGGCGCAAGGAGGAGAATGAGGCGGCTTGCTCCCTCCCCCCTTGCGGCCTGGCCCTGGGGCCCTGGGCGAGGTATTACGGTGTATCCCAGCAGCGGCGTCTGGCAGAGAAGATACCTGGCAGGTACTTCGGCTGCAACCAAGCTACTGCCGAACGTCATCCTCTTCCAGGAAGAAGAAAACATAAGAATAAAACATGGAGCAGAAGGGACACAAAAGGTGTCGTCCTGTTCAGCCTTGGGATACGAGGGGAGAGATCTCAAGAGCCTCTCTCGCACGGCATACTTGGTCCGCCAGCTGCTTTTCAGGTTTCACTCTTGCGAGAACAGCCTACAAGGCAGGATGGACGACCAGCTCGACCTTCCTAGCAAATCTTCTGGCACACTACTCTCGCGCACCTCTGAAGTTATCCGCGAACTGCGAAGAAGGGCCAGCTCTTCTTCTTCTCCTTCTCGGAAAGTCGATGCCGCGTCTATTCCAGCTCACTAATGCATGCTGCTACTGCTTGCTTGCTTGCTTGCTTGCTGCTGCGAGAAATGGGGCCTGGTGGCAAAACGTAGATAGCGGGAGAGAAACCTGTCTGACTTCCTGCGGAGTCCTTGCAGCTCCTGAAGGCTGATCGTAGAACTGTCTCGATGTATGGAGTATCGAGGGATGAAGCTGAAGAGGACGGCTCGGCCGCCGTCCGAGGGGCGTTCAGTCGATGTGTAAATAAAAGGCCGGCAGCCCTTGCATAGCAGGATTTAACGACATTATTAATTAATTATTACTGACGCTACTCGTAGGCCATGTTATCTGCGAATATGACTTGTTGTTAGCTTCGAGTAGGGACGTTGGAGATGCCGGGATGACCGTCTAACTAGCAGTTAGTTCACTTAGCACTGCCTAGTTAACGAGCTCTCCCGCTGACCCAGGGCTGATGACTCGTTGCTCCAGGCACCGACTGACGCTGCCCACGGCCAGACAGCATCTACGGCCACATGTCGAGTGCACAAGTCCTGTCATCGTCACCGTCACCGTCACTGTCACTTTCTCTTCTTTCGTCGTCTTTCTTCCGTCTTTCTTCTTTCAGGTCGCCGAAAAAGTGCATGTCAGGTGACAGCGGCACATGACCAGTGACTTGCTTACCTCAGCATATCGTCACCGTCACTTCGGTTTTCGCTTCGTCTTCGAACTTCGAACTTCGAACTTCCGAACGTCCCAACTTCGTCCTTTTTGCCCTTTGGCGTGTTGGATACTCGGCTTCACTCTCAGCGTGCCCCTCGTCTGCGGCCTTCTGGGAGCCCTGCGCTGGAGGAAGAGTCTGCGGTGCCGTTGCTGCCTGCTCTGGAGCTGCCCGCTAACTACTTGCCGTATACTTAAAACCTTCTTGAGTGCTTTCAGTAGTAAATGACATATAACAGCCGCTGCTGCGCACACACACAGAGAGCTCCCGACCAGACCAGACGCTTCCCTTCTCGGCCATAGATGGTCTCTGGTATGAGTCAATCTGCAATCCATGATACGAGATAGCTTGTTTGCGAAGAAAAAGAGCTGCTGGTATATAGAAGAGCTGGGTAGCCTCTTTCATACGTCACAGGCGAATCATCGACCACACGCCGCCTAACTACCCTCCCCTTAGTGAACCATGTTCTCAGAATGTGCGATAACTCTCCTATATCTCTCTTCTTACTGCTGCTAAGCACTTGCTAATATGCACTCTAGATGCGTCCCGTTTTCTCTCACAGTCACAGTCCCGAATAGCACCCGGAGACGGCTCCCCCCCACGGGAATTTGGGGATCGGGATCGAAGTCGGAGGCCCGATCGACAGACCACCCGCCCACCTCCGTCGCGGCCTTATCTGCAACGGGCGCTTGGGAATCCTTATTCCTCGACAGCTTCTCAGACGTTTGCATTCTCGCCGCGGTCATCCGTACATCACGCACCGCTCTTTCATAGCAATAACGAGCACCTTCCCGAGGAAGACGACGAGCAAGATGCTGCTGATTTTTATGCCCTGCAGAGATCAAGGCGGCATTTTGGCGCCAGCAGGCTAGCAGAGTCATCTGAAGGGGACGAGGGAGAGGACAGTAAACATTCGGAACACAGTACAGGCCAGGAAGATGAACTCGACAGAGGAACAAGGATACGAAGCTCGTGGCGTGGAAAGGCTTCTGTTATCGGGCCGGCAGGGAAAACAGCTACCAAATCACTGGAAGAGCAGCCTGAAGAAAATGAGGAAGATGTGTCCCAAGGGACCTCTAGCTCCGGGAAAGGCAGAATGGTCGAGGTTCGACTAGAGGACTCGATAAAGACAGACGCCGTGAACATCGATTATGACGACGATGACCCGCCTCCAGAATTCACTGCTGGTGGACCACCGATACGCCAATTCCAAAACCAGTCCACTCACCTGGGTGATGATGATGGTGATGATGAGTTCCAGACCAGTGCTGGATTTATAGACCGAGAGTCCGACAAGCAGGCCTTGTTAAACAACGCTAGACCACCGAGCTCTATCGCCTCGGAGATGCCTACTACGTCGGCAGCGCGTGGAGATCCTGAACCCCCCATGCATGACATGTTCTGGGGACATATGTTCTTACTTTGCTTGAGCGGCCTATTCGCTACCTCGTTCATAGTATATCTTCACACTACAGCGCCGACTAAACTCCCGCTCCTCGGAGACACCATCTATGCTACCCTACACTCTTCATTTGGCCTCCTGGGCACATACACCGTCATCTCAATATTTGTAGCCCTGCTCTGGCTAGCGCTGTTGCGGTCCTATGTTCGGCCTCTGGTCTTTACCATGCTAATTGCGGTTCCAGTCATTCTTATTTCCTTCTCATTATACCCTTTCATTTCTAGTTTCAAAGGCACCTGGCATGGGTCTAGTATCCAGGATAAGGTAATGCGCTGGGGGTCGATAGTGCCTGCGGTCATGGCTGCAACCTGGATCTACTCGGTCATTAAGGGCAGACATGCAACAGGCAAGGCAATTGATATCCTGGAGTTCTCATGTCGTATCTTAGCTGCGAACCCGGCATTGCTTCTCCTAGGATTCGCCACAATAGCCCTCATTGCACTCTGGAGTTGGGCATGGATACTCATGTTCACCCGCGTCTTCCTCGGCGGGCATCTCGCATCCGGAGGCAAAAGATTCTTCATCATCGATATCGGCACATGGTGGCTAGGCGTCTACTTTATTCTCGTTTACCTCTGGTCCCTCGGCGTTATCGCAGGCATCCAACGGACTACCACTGCCGCCGTCGTTAGCCAGTGGTATTTCCACCGCAATGCGACGCCTTCGCCTACATCACGCGATGTAATTCGGGCCGCTTTCACTCATGCCCTTACTACTCTATTTGGAACAATATGCCTTTCAACATTGCTGTCCCTCCTTGTCCGAATTCCTTTAATCGTCCTCCCGCGCCGTATATCATCTATGATATCACTAGCAGCCTACTCCTGTGTGCCCACACCAATTGCCGCTCTCACCAACCCTCTCACATTGACATATGCTGCCATTCACTCTCAGCCTCTAGTCGCTTCAGCGCGCAGCCTCAACCAGATGGTCTTCCTAGCCCCCTCAGCCGCAACGGCCATGACATTCCATCCACGAACATTCTCCGACGCAAGTCGTACAGACTATTACTCTTCCACTCTAATGCCATACCGCCTGGCCAAGATGCTTCTACACGCCACCCGGTTCATGATGTCTCTTGCCCTTGGTTTCGGGGGCTGGGTATCTACTGCTCGTAGTCTGCAAGTCTCTGGTGCAGATGGTAGCAAAGGTTCTACCATGCGTGGCAGCTTGTACGCCTACATTGTGGGTTTGATCGCGGGAACGATTGGATGGGGTGTTCTATCTGCCATGGAAGGAGTCCTTGCCGGCGTCGTCGATGCGGCTGTCGTTTGTTGGGCGAGTGAGGTCGGCAGTGTACGACGAGAGGCCCGCTACTGCCGCGAGGCCGGACATCTATTTGGCGGCGGCAGTGCAGATCGTATGGATATAGAGGACAGGTCATCGCGGTTTGACTAGTGGCTGTAGTCCGCCGACCTGCACACGGGCGTCAACCTCCCTTTTTTTTTTTTTTTTTTTTTTTTTTTTTTTTGGAATCCCGTCTTTGCAAGATACGGGTATGTCGAGGCTATTGCTATCATTAGGGGTCTTCTATGATTTGCCATGCTATGCTTTGCTTTGCTTTTGCTCCAATTATGGTCTTTTTTTCTCTTTAAAACATTGCATGAGCGGGGGAGTACCTGTAAATACAGCTTTGCTTCTTTTTTTTTTTTTTTTTTTTCAGCCACCATGTCTTTTTAGTATCATTAATCCACAAAGAAATTGAAAACATATCAAATTATCACTGTTTATACTACGTATATATCTACGAGCATGTTAGTTGGAATACGTAAGAGACAGAGAGATCGAAGAAGTATTATCATATCTAAGGTCAACGTATGGTAAATAATACACTCACTCCATGGAGCAACAGAAGAAGAAAAGAACAAGACAACACCATCATCCCTGAGGTCGCATATTCAATTCATCGCAGAAACCATTTTTGTTTTGTCCCCTTTTCATCCTTTCTTCGCAGGCAGATAAAATAAACCAGTACCCAGCCATCCGTCCCTTCATCCACCCTCACGCCCTGTTGCGCAATACTCCAGGCAAAATTAACAGAAAAAGGAGAAGTAAATAAGTTGGCAAGTAGGTAAGTAATTTAAAACAAGTCATCAAGGACGACGGTACGAGTGATGAAAAGGAAAAAGGGGGTAAGTAGTTGAAAATGAAAGGAAGTAAGAGCAGCGCTGGTAAAACAAGCAGTGGCAGCAAGTCTGAAGGGCAGTGATCCTTCTTGGTATCATGTCATTAATTAAAGAGGAGAAAGGGCAAAAGAAAGAAAAAAAAAAATGGAGAAGAGAAAGTAAGCAGGTCGAAGCATTGGTATCGAGTGTTTAAAGGAGCAGGCTGAAAGAGTAAGTAGGAAACATATGACTGTAGACGTAGGCTGATGATGGCTAGGCTAAATGAGACGAGGAGATCAAAAGGATGGAGAAGAACGGGGAAACGGGGGTATCAGGCCGTAAATCTCAGGGAGATGGATAGAAATATTCTAATAACGCTGAAAAAAAAGGGGCTATTAAAAAGGAAAAAAAAGAAAGAAAGAGAAAGGGTTGGAGGAGGGTAGTAGAAAGAGGCTGCTACAGGCCCAATCTACCCTTCCACTTGACTCCTTCTCTTTCACTCCATTCGTTCAGGAAAGCCCAGGCAAACCGTACTGCTTCAAGGGGTGTTGAAGCGGTGCCTAGCGGGAGGTAAAAGTCGCCTCCGTACTCGCCTAGTTTAAGCTGTTCTCTTCCTCGGTCGGCGGAGTTTCTCAATCGTTTTGACCAGGTATTGGGATAATGCTGTGTGAGGACCGAATCAGACAGCTCGCGGGATCCTTCGAGCCATAAGCGACGGGCAACCTTGTATGATTCAGGAAGTCTGGTTCTCAGCTCCGCGAACTCTCGACGCTGTTTCTTGGTTTCTTCGCTGGTTACGGTGTTGCCGTCACTGCCGGGGGTTGGGGCAGGACTATGTTCATCCGGGAAGGGAGTAGTTGCTAATCTTTCGAGGTCTAGAGAATGGATGGAGTCATGGCAGACCGCACCTAGGAGGAGACAGAGGCCATGGAGGTGTGGATAAGAGGTTGTTCGATTGAGAACAGATTGCCAGTATGCGATTATAGAGCGCCAACCAGTGGAGTTTCCGACTTGTCGACTGAGGGATTGGAAGCGTTGTTCGGCGATGAAGGCTAGGACAAAGCAGAGCAAAGCTTCGACTGCAATTGTGGCGCTGAGCTTGTCATCCTGGATATCATGACTGGTGCTGTATTTGTGGGTTGAGTTGCGCTGTGAGGCGTGTTTGAGGTCACGGCCCAGGTTGACAAATCTCTGATATTCGTCACGCCAGCCGCGGCGCTCTGAAGGCTGTGCACTGGAAGACGGATGGCTTTCCACAGAAAGAGACTGGGTCATCTTCACGCTTGTTGCGCTGCCACTTGGAGTCTTCATGTCACTGTCACCGGATCCCACGCGGCGCATTGCAGTCCCCTTTGGTTCCTTTTTAGGGGTGAGAAACTGGTCCTGCGAGGATGCAGGCGGGTGCTTAGTGGCCGAAGTTGATCTAGGAGTCTGCATGCTAGGCGTCGGAGCTTGGTCTAATAGAGGTGGTGCAAGTGTGTTGGAACTCCGTGGCCGTTTTAAAGCAGGCTCTTGGACGTCGTCTCCATCCACGGCCTTTGGTCGCTTGTAACCGGAGCTAGGCTCACGCTGTTTACCCATGGATGTAGCAGCAGTGGAGCTTCCTGGCTGGGGCGATGAATTTGATGGAGAACTCTTGGACACGACAATGGAATCTGGCAGCCCCTTTGGTTTCGCGGAGGTTTGCGTGGGTGTAGGTTTCCGTTTGGATGATATTTTTAGAAGAGCCTCGATTCGCTTCCTGTTCTGCCGACCATACTTTAGTTTGACAATCAGCTTCTCCTTTGGAGCGGTTGTCGTGATTCTGGGGGTTGGTTGAGAAGCGGCTGGTTTTGAAGAGGCTGTTGGTGGTTTTGGTGGGAGGGCTGCAGAAGAAGTAGATATACTGGCCGGTTTCTTCTCAGCAGCCCGGGAGGATTGCTGCGACTGTTTGGTTGATGATGATGAGTTTGCGCCCGGCTTGGGTTTGCTGGGTATAATCTTGTTGGATATGCTGGATATGGAACTAGAGTGAGAACGGGAGGTCTTCTCTAGCCCGTCATCGGGCAGTCTGGCCAGTTCTTCCTCTATGTCTGGTGGGAGGGTCGGGGATAGTAGAGGCGGCAGGGAGAGGCTGAAGCTCTCATTGTCGAATGGAAGTGTCGGGGAGAGCAGTTCCGGCACCATCTGGTGGGCTCTTCCTGCCTTCTTTGTAGGAGTTTTCTCCTTTTCCCTCTCTTCCGGCTGAGTGGAGAGCCGTGGCTTCTTGCGCGGCGGAGAATCCTTTGGCAGGCCAGATTTTGATGGCGGGAGCTTGGTATTCTTGTCTACCCGGCCGGTGCTAGCGGGTAGCAACGAGGGGCTGTCCCGCCCGTTCTGCTTGGTATCATGACTTCTGCTGCCAGTCCGGGTGTCAGGGGCGGAGGTTGAGGAGGTAGCAGGGGCCGTGGCCTGCGAAGAGTGCTGATGGTGGTTTTGTCTGGCCTCTGGCTTGGAGCTGTTCGACTGCGGTCTGCGCAGTGTCTTGTCGGAGTCTACGCTCCCCGGCCGGTTGCCGTTGGCTCCATTGGCCCCGTTGGTCGACGGATCGGCTGCACCAGGCAGCGGCGGAGTTGGTGGTAGTGGTAGTGGTGGTTGTGGTGGTGGTGGTGGTGGTGGAGGGGGCGTCTCCAGGGCCTTCTTCTTGTAGTCACTCAGGGTGATTTTCTTCTTCCGCTTGGCCAGGGCGTCCTGCTGCGAGGCGGAGGTAAGTGGCGCCGCCATGCTGACGGCGCTGGAAGAAGGTGGTCTCTGGTCCTCTTCTGGGACTATATTCCCCTTGTCATCCGACCAGCCTCCAACCGAGACCAGCAGCGTGTCTTCTCCCTGGTGGGGGAGAAAGGTCATATACTGCAGCTGTTCCTCCTCCGGAGAGAACAAGGTATTCTCTCCCACAGCCCAGTTGCTCACGAAGCGCGATCCCAGCCGGTACGGCTTCTCGGTGGGCACGGACAAGATGTAGGGATGGGCGGGCAGGACGTCCCGGGAGAGCTGCTTGAACTTGCGGTCGACGTCACTCAGATACGTAGAGTAAGACCTCTTCCCAGACGACACAAGCGACGGCTTAGACGGTCTGTTATCGGCGTGTGGGCGTGGTTGCGAGCTGCGACTGTCCGCCGACATGGCAAACGGTGTAGTAGCAAGCACAGAAGCGTGTATATCGAATTGCGAGAGCGGCGGACGGCTGCGAGACAAGAAGGAGGAGCGGATATCGACTGCGGCGATCGAGGGCTAACATCCAGGCCGGAGAGAAGGGAGTTGCGAATAAAGGGCGTTCTTTCAAGCAGGTAGGTTCCTTTCTCTTTCTCTTCTTTTCTGTTGCAGGCTGTCGAGATATCAAAAACAAAAAAGGGACTCCGAGACGTTATGAATGAGGCATTGATTGAATGCGCCAGGCCAGCCCATTCACCAGGACAAGTAAAGAGCAACACAGCAGCAGCAGCGGTGGATAGGGGAATGTCTAGACTCGCAAAGGATCCCGCGTTCATTCACAGCATCTCTCCGACCGCATAATTTCCAGTGTCTTCCGGGGCTTGTGTTTGCAGGTGGCTGGCGATCCTCCGTTGCGCGGAGAGGCGTGTTGTTATTATTTTTTTTTATATCCTCTGCTGTGTTTGCCCTCTTTTCCTCCCCTTTCTCTCTAGTTACTGCAGTAAAAATAAAAGCGAGCGTCAGGCAGCGTAAAAAGCGAGGGCAGCAGGCCGTCTCTCGTCTGGCCGTGGGCGAGAATTGTGCAAGAGAGCGTTGGTTCTGCAGTGCGAATTTGCGGTGGCTCGTTTGGCTGCAGCGTTTCGGGTCAACCCAACTCGAGGATGCGTTGGCCGCTTCCCTCTCTCTCTATTCTTCCTTTAGGCGTCGGGTAGCCACCGGACAGGCGCGATTCGACGGTGGACGGGCTCGGGAGGCCAGCGGCAGGCGACTCGACGGAGCTGGCTGGCTGGTAAAGGGCAGCGTCTGGCTGTCACCGGCGGGAGGGCGGAGGGCGGGTCGCTGGCGGAGGGAGGCAGCAGAGGAGAAGAAGAAGACAAGGCTCGGGGCGGACGGCGACGACGAGGTGCTTCATCGCCCTCGACTGCGGTCTCTTTGCCTGCTGCTCGACGGCCGTTTGCGTCTGCGTCTTCGTCTGCGTCTGCGTCTGCGTCTTCGCTGGCGGCGTCTTCGTTGAAGTCGTTTCGGTGGTGGGAAGATCGAGATGGGTCGAACAAGCCGCTAACTCAACTAACCAACGAGTTAACTAACTCACTAACTGGCTGGCTTGCTGGTGGAACGACGGCGAGATACTTCGGCTGCAGGCGAGCTGACGGCGGCCGCAGATGTACCGCTGCGTCTGGAGGGAGCCCAGCTGATGATGGACAGACGGGCCGGCAGGGTCTTTTTTACTTCTGCTCGCTCTCGTTGCTTTTTGCTGGCGGTTGAGCAGAGGACAGAGCAGGATGAGAGGCAAGTGGAAACTAACTACGGAGTATACATAGCTTGTGAAGAAGGCTCTGGCTGACTGTCTCTCCTAGCTGGTCGACTTGAGGCTGCTGCTGCTGCTGCTGCTGTTGTTGGCAGGCATCAAGTGCGGCCATCTCGATACCCATATACACATATATACACGACAATGAGATGGATGATGGCAGAGGTCAGCATGAGGAGAATGAGCTGGGTTGACTCTCTCTCTCTCTCTCTCTCTCTCTATGATCCATCTTCATGGCTGCTACGGCATTTGCAGGTGGTTGAGGCTGGTTGTATGGTGACCTGTCTGGAGATACATCTCGCCCGGCCTGGGGAAAAGGAACCCTCATTCAACTTCAAACGTCTTGGAGTCAGATGGTGCGACGGCTGACGAGGCCAGAATCTACCTGCTTCAGTGCTCGGTTGATACTTGGATAATAGTTGGTTGGTTGGCTAACTAACTTATGCGGCCATCTCCCCCGGCCTATATCACACCACAACTCTCTTAACACCTCAGCAAATATAGCCAGCCAAACTGGTTATTATTATTACGATCGATCATCGGGATCAAATTTACTCTTCCAGAAGGCCCGGAAGTGCTTCTCCCTGCCCAGTCGAGATATCTCATCGACCTCCTCTGCCGTCAGCCTAAACTTCACCACGTCAAGGAACTCCTTCAGCCTCTCCTCCTTGCTGCTGGTCGTGAGCGTCACCACATCCTGATCGATAGACCACCGGAGCAGCACATTCCCCTCACTCACGCCGTATTTCATCGCCAGCCGGCTGACGACTCCGTCGACGGGGCCGCCCTTTGCTCGTGTCAGGGGCGTCAGCGGAGAGTACCCTTCCACCGCAATGCCCAGTCGTCTATGCACCGCCAGCAAATCCCCGTGCTGTAGGTAAGGATGGAATTCAATCTGGTTCACGGCCGGCTTGATGCTCGCGGTCTTCATGATCGCCTTCAGATGGGGCTGCAGGAAGTTGGACACGCCGATCGAGCGTGCCCTGCCGGACTGCTGCACTTTCTCCATCTCCGCCCATTTGGACTGCAGTTCCTCGTCGCTTTTGGCGAAGAAGGGCTCGTGGATCAGGTATCTAGTTAGTCAGTTGACGGCGTCAGCTCTTAGACTTGTATTTGACTCCCGTAGTCTATATATCGGAGGACTAGTAGCTATACGTACAGGTCAACGTAGTCCAGCTGCAGGTTCCGCAGCGTCCTGTCGATGGCCTCCTGTATATCACCGATGCCCTTTTCCACCTTGGCCGTGACGAAGAAGTCCTCCCGCTTCACATTGCTCTCCTTGATGGCTATGCCCAGCTCTTTCTCCGTCCCGTACGCCTCTGCGCTATCGAGGTGTCTGTATCCCGTCCTGATGGCCGCCGCCACGGCATCAACGGTCTCCTGGTCAATGTCTTTGGCCCCGGCCTTCTTGTACCATGCCGTGCCTGTCCCGTATCCAAGCTATCCCTCCGTCAGTAACTGGTTCCAGTAGTTATAACTTATCGACTGGCCGAGTTCGAGGGCGAAGAGCTCGTTGGCTACTGTAGCTTACCACTGGCACTGAGGCCCCGTTCTCCAGCTTCACAGCAGGCACGGCAGCCATCCTGACGGCTCTCAAGCAGTTTCTCCCAGACAGTCAACAGCAATAATCTCCTCTTCCAGATAATGGCTTCTCTTCGTATTTTCGTAGTTATATTCCTTGACCGGCTATGTGCCTGATGACATCATCTCCCGGCTCGACGTTCAACGACAACTACAAGATCGACTTTTTACGGGATTTTCGGCTGCTTCGTTGACCACCAAGCATCAATCCGACCTTCGACTACTTCGCATTCCATTTCTCTCGTGCGTATATCTCTCGCTTGGTCTGCTGATAGTTGGATACATTCCCTTTCAACTACGCGGATCCGACCAGTTCCATGCTCTTGAGAAACGGTCTTCCACGCCGGATCCCGCAGTCTCCGCTACGTCCTCGCCTGTCCCAGATGGCCTCTCATCTCATCCACAGCAGCAGCGTCAACAGCACAGCCGGCGCCGGCGAGGAAAAGGACCAGCTATACTCGTCAACTACGACGACGGATGCTCCGGGGGTCTCGCTGGCGGACATCACAAAGACAAACAACTTCACCTCAAAGCTTCCCCCGGACACGGCTTTTGATACCCCTCTGGCTTCACACAATGCGCCCCGTGAGCATTTGGGTCCCCGGCTTGTCAAGGGTGCGCTGTACACCTTTGTCAGGCCAGAGACCACTTATGAGCCAGAGCTGTTGGCTGTGAGTCCTCGTGCAATGAGGGACATCGGCTTGAAAGAGGGCGAGGATAAGACGGACGACTTCAAGGAGATGGTTGCAGGAAACAAGATATTTTGGAACGAGACGGAAGGAGGCGTCTATCCTTGGGCTCAATGCTATGGAGGTATGGCTTTGTTCCTTGTTTCAGGCTATATTTTTATGCTATGAAATATACTAATTCCATACTTTAGGCTGGCAGTTGTATGTTTTCCTGGCTTCTGGCCTACATTTAAACAAAAATAATACTTACCAATGACATAGTGGCACTTGGGCCGGCCAGCTTGGTGATGGAGTATGTCTATTTCATTATTCCAGCTTCACCTATGGTAACTACTGACTTGTGAAAAGCGTGCTATTTCTCTCTTCGAATCAATAAACCCGACTACAAACAGACGCTATGAAATCCAGCTCAAGGGAGCGGGTCTAACCCCATACTCTCGTTTCGCCGATGGCAAGGCAGTCCTCCGCTCCAGTATTCGAGAGTTTATTGTCTCCGAAGGTGGGTAACTAGCTGTCAATGCATCTCCAGATTGACGGTAGTAAAGCTCACCATTCTCTAGCACTAAACGCACTGGGTATCCCGACTACCCGCGCTCTGTCTCTAACTCTCTTGCCAAACTGTAGTGTCAGGAGAGAAAGGCTAGAGCCCGGTGCTATAGTCACTCGTTTTGCAGAGTCGTGGATTAGAATAGGCACATTTGACTTGTTACGTGCTAGAAATGACTTGAAGCTCACCCGCCAGCTTGCCACCTACGTTGCCGAAGATGTATTCCCTGGCTGGGAGTCACTCCCGGCTGCCCTGCCCACTGCTCAGGAAAAAGACAAACCTGTCGATGGGAAATTGATAGACAACCCTCCTCGGGGGGTGCCCAAAGATGAGATCCAAGGTGAGAAGGGCGCAGAAGAGAACAGGTTTGCCAGGCTATATAGAGAAATAGTTCGACGCAACGCAAAGACGGTAGCTGCCTGGCAGGCATATGGCTTCATGAACGGCGTGCTCAATACCGACAACACCTCCATATTTGGTTTGTCGCTCGACTTTGGCCCATTTGCCTTCATGGACAACTTTGATCCAAGTTACACTCCCAACCATGACGACGAGATGCTGCGGTACTCATACAAGAACCAGCCATCAGTGATCTGGTGGAATCTGGTGCGTCTCGGAGAATCATTCGCCCAACTAATAGGAATTGGCGACAAGATTGACGACGAAGCCTTCCTATCCAAAGGACTGAGCGAAGAACAAACGTCGGATGTCATTGCTCGAGCTGAGAAACTCATCGACCAAGCTGGAGATGAGTTTAAAACGGTTTTCCTAAATGAATACAAGCGCCTCATGTCTACACGTTTGGGGCTTAAAACGCAAAAGGAATCTGATTTTAATGAACTGTTTTCGAACCTTCTCGACACTCTCGAGAAACTAGAGTTGGACTTTAATCACTTCTTTAGAAGGTTATCAGGACTCACCGTGGCGGAGATAGATAGTGACGAAAAGAGGAAAAAGGTGGCCAGTTTGTTCTTCCACGACGAAGGCGTTGGCGGCGTCGGAAATACCGAGGAATCTGCTCGGGAGAGCGTTGCTAAGTGGCTTTTATCATGGAGGGAGCGAATAGTAGAAGACTGGACCGGGTGTGAAGATGGAGAGCGGATACGCTCCATGAAGGGAGTGAATCCAAAGGTAAAAACGACAACCAATCCTTTATTGTTATGGTCTTTATCGAAAAGTAGAGGATGCTGACCTACTTTCTTTCTCATAGTTTATTCCTCGATCGTGGATCCTCGATGAAGTGATCCAGCGTGTTGAGAAGCAGGGTGACAGGGAGATTCTGGGTCGAACCATGAACATGGCCCTGCACCCGTTCCAAGAGGAATGGGGCGTCAACAGGGAAGAAGAGGAGAGGTTCTGCGGCGATGTACCCCGGTTCAAGAGGATGGCAATGTGCAGCTGTAGCTCATGAGTTCCTTGCTATCCCCAGTTTGTTTTATCTTGTTTGGGTCTGGACCAGTGAAGACCCTCCTCGGGTAGATATGATGATATATCCCCTTCCTTGACTGTGGCAAACAAATTCAATTTTATTTACTTCATGACGTTTTACCTAGATTCAATTGCGAGAGTCAATTCACAAAATTGACTTCATCACTCTACTTAAACTCCAGCATGGGCCTCCCTAGCTCTCACCAAATGCTCCATACCTTGAGCAGAGGCTTGTCCCTTCCTTTGATATGCCCGTTTGGGGAAAAAGCCAAACAAATAGCAGGGCCCGATCCAACCAGACACCATGCATAGAGCTACAGAAAGGGCTAGAAGATCCGACGACCGCAGACACATTCCCGCCGACGGCTTTATTAGCAGCGATACAGGGAGCTATTCCACGTCCAGCAGTGAAATCGGGAGTGTCCGAACAGATAGCAGTGTTGCCAATGGGGAGGACGATGAAGACGAAGCGCTCCGTCGAGCCTTTGCAGAAAGTCTGAGGCTGGAAAGGGACCGTCAGCAACAGCGCAGGGAAGCTGAATGGGAAGCCACGCTCCGGGAAGAGGAGGCACTCCAACAGTCTCTCCGGGAGGCTCAGGCAGAAGCCAGGAGAGCGCAGCGGGCGGCCCAGGCGGAAGAAGAAGCAATTCGGACAGCCATGCGAGCAAGTGAATGGGAGCAAGAAGAGGCAAAAGCAAGAAGAATAAGGGAGAACTTGTGGTTTTTCCAACAGACAGTGGAACAATCGCGGTTGGAAAGTGCAGCTGGCAATGTGGGCGATTCTCAAAGGAACTACTACCCGCAGTTCTCTAGGGACTTGCCTTCGTTGCCTCCGATGCCTCGCAGGCCTCGACGGGAACGGGGAGCCGAAGCTGGAGGCAATGCTCCCCCCAGGACTGAATGCCAGGCAATAACTCGGGAGCGGGCTCGACCTTCGAGGGACGAAAGGGAAGCTCGACCTGCAAGGCCTCGTACACGCCGGATGAGAGATGCCGTGAGGACTGCAGTTACGATATCTCGAGCCTTCCACGGCTTCGGCCGCAGCGGCCCTGAAATGCAGGGGGACTCAGGGCGAGCCGTCTCCCCTTACCCAGCCTCATCTCGTTCCAGAGCAACTGCTCCTCTCAACCTAACCCCAGCCGAGCCCTCAAATCTATTACGACCGCCAAATCCGAGAGCTGCACCATCGCCTAGACCAAGAAACCCAGTTCCTCCGGCTGGCAGTGGTGATATACTAACAATCGCCGGCCTTGGACAAGATTCAGTACTCCTACGTCCCCCCGTAGATCCATCCAATTACCGCGTACGTGATGTTTTACGCAGGTCCCGTAGAGAGTTCCATGCTCGAGCTGCTGCCGAGGATTTCGACAGTGACTTGCAGCGAGCTATCAACGAGTCTGCGGAACAGCACCGAGACGAAGAAGAAGAAGCCGTTCAGCGCAGCAGAGGAATTCCAACGTACGAGGAAGCTTGTGCGTCGGTCCGGTACCGTCCTCAACCAGGCATGAGATATACCTTCCAAGGCCCAGAGGTCATCGAGATACCAAGGGAGAACGGTCCGCCGACGAAGCTGAGCATCGTAGGGGATATGGACCTAGGGGAGGCAATGAGGATCGCGAATCAACGGGTCAATAGGAAGAGAGGCCAGGCACAGTTAAATTGAATCTGGCTCTCTATTCAATGTTTAACAATGGCTCCCCTCTTTCGTTGACAGCCATCTCTCGATTCCTGGGTTGTTCTCTTCGGCTTTTGGTATAGGTACTTCAGGGGCGTTCGCGGGTATTTGGATTAATATATCGGGGAAAAAAATGAGATAAAAGGAAACGGGTCGGCCTAAGGAAGGAAGGAGTAATGGATATAATAGAGGTCGAGAAGTGATATATCTTTTCGAATGGAGTGATTTATCTGTCATTCTGAGGCCGGGATCAAAGTTTGTAACATAAAAGCCGTCATAAGCCATGAGAGAGGACTGGGTGGGATCAGGGGTAAGAAAAATCACCAGGCAGGCCGAAGCAAAGGCTCAAGACACCGCAATTTGTAGTATTTAACAAGAAAGATAAGAGAACGGGAGGCGGGGGAATCCTTGAATGGTAGATAGAAAGGGGTAATAATAGTAATGGAGATGCAGTCGAAAAAGAAGAATAAGGCCGGTAATATCAATCGTTAAAAGACATGAAGGGAAAAAAAAAAGGGGGGGGGGGGGGGGGAAAGGGTCCCCAAAATCCAAAAAACCCAAGGGCCCTTTTTTTTGGTTCAAAATTTCCTCCTCTTTTTTTCCTCCAAAGTAAAAAAAAATAAATCAGCAAGTTAGTAAACCTATCCTTTTTTTTTTTAATTTTAAAATCTCTTTTCTCTCTTTTTAGTTTTCTCCTCAACTTTGTTATGCTTCGTTT
>QQSR01000166.1:0-46141 GCA_003664465.1 Trichophyton mentagrophytes
CACACAGAAGAGCAAAAACTGGAGGGAAAAGAACCAACAAAAAAAAAAAAAAAAAAAAAAAAAAAAAAAAAAAAAAAAAAAAAAAAAGAGGAAAAAAGAAAAGAAAAAACGGTGGGGGGAATATGTTTTTTTTTTTTTTTTTTTTTTTTTTTTTTTTTTTTTGTACATGATGGATGTCTATTGATTTCTTATGGAAAGAATTCTAGTATATAAATAATGAGCGCGAGCTTTTGCGGCGAATGGTGGGGGTGTATCTCTTCCATAAGCTGGCCGGTGGTGGAATTACTGGAGCTGTGATTATGAACGATACTTCTAAATATAACTAAGATTCCACTTCAAGTACCCTCTCATCCCCCTTAGCTCTTCTTCAAGCCTATGGTCAATCCAGCGCTCCTTGGTAACAACCTTTGTTTCTTCCTCCATGTTTCCACTCCCTTTTTTCCTCTTTCGATTGAGTGACATGCTTCCCAAGGGCGCTCGTTCGGACCGTAAAACCTCTGCCCTTTCGAAATCAATAACCAACACATTCTCACCCTCTTCACTCCAGAGCAAATTTCTCGGTTCTGCATCACGGTGAAGAACGCCTAGAGCATGAATGGCTCGCAATGATTCTGAAGCTGCAGATATGATTTTGTTCTTTGAAACACCACACTCTAAGATTCCAGTGCCTGCATGGGCGAGAAGTAGAAGGTGCGGTATGTCTGCAATCCCATCGTAAAACATTGGCCGCTTGGATACATCGATCGTGCCGAGACATACAGGGACATGAATGCCTTGAACCGGTCGTAACTGGTTGTAAAGGGCTTGTTCATTTTTAAGATACTTGCCAAACCATGAAGGGAAGCCTTTCCCGATAAGAGTGTAACCGTACTTGAAGAGGATGACTTCAAAAAGTGCACCACGGGTACCATGTCTATGAAGCGATTCACAGCCCAGAGGCTGAGTCCAAGGGCTTACTATTTTTTGTAGTATCTGCGCCAGGAGGAGAGAGATGAATGTGGAATGGTCGATTTGATGGACTTCTGTACCGTGCTCTTTGACATTCGGACAGGTCTTATCCAGCAGGCCGCCGTTCAAGAGACCAAGCAAGCACTTCTGCGTGCAATACCGCCGAACACCATCCCTACAAACAGGGCCAGTGTAGGATGAGTCCGAGATTGGTGGCTGAGGCGGAGGTATTACCACCATGACATTCGCTGACCGGCGAGGTCTTTGACTAGGTGAATCATGGTCAGATTCGTCATCTTTGTCGTCTTCCCCGCTGCTATTTTGTTGCGAAGAAGTTGGTTTGCAGGTCGACCGCGAGGAGCGCGACCGGGTACGGACAGGGGTATTCCTAATAACCATTTGGGCACTTTTTGATGGCCTATAAGGCGTTGGAGGTTGTTCATCTTGCTTTTCATCTTCTTCCGAGGTTGGCAAATATAAATCACCTTCTGTGATTACCCACACCTTCAACTGACTTATGGCCCAGTCTTTCCATTTCTGATCATGGGGGTTGGTGCGTATGGCTCGAAGCGTAAACGCAAGCACCTGTCCAACAGCCGTCTTCCGTAGCCTGTTCTCATGATCATCTTCACTTTCTTGGTTCACATCTGTCTCAGGAACTGAAAGACGATAATAAAGAGTTCCAGGTTCGTCAGCTTTGAAGTGAAGGAAAATAAACGCTTCACCCGTACTAATATACCCATATTCAACACCAGCCTTAATCATATAAGAGAAGGCTTGGGTGATGACTGCGGCCACCAAACGACGATGCCGAATCTTATCTGTGTCATCATGACGGCGCTCAACTACTTCATCAAGCTCCATTTTTCGTAGTCCCTTTTTAATAACTTTGAGTGAGAGTTTATGTGGTGGTTTTAGTTCACCAACCATGGCAGGCTTTTTGGCCTTCTCGCCTGCATTATAAATGCAAAATTCATCCGCTAGAGTTCGACGAGAAGATTCGACATTGGTAGGTGTTGCAGCCCCACTGGCACCTTTCCGGAGCTTTGACGGACGTCCCATAGCTCCTTCAGCCTCCTCCTCCTCACTGTCGACAAGAGTATTTGCATGATTTTCAAAGGTAACCTGGCCCTGAATTCCAAATACATGCCGGAGACTCTCATTATCGAAAAGAGCTTCTATAATCGACCCTACAGGCTCTGTGATGGCATCCCGCTGGAAATGGCGAAGGTCAAGTTCTGAAGATATCTTTTTCCTTGTTTTCTTTCCTAGAGTTATCATTCCATGCGAGGAATCGAATTTGAGTTGTTCAATAAATCCTTCATTTTCCGTATTCAGCAACTGATCCCATATTTCCGTCTGTTCATCGTCAAATGAAGACCATTTACGGATGTGATTGGGACGGAGTTTGCCTACAGCATTGTCGGCACTTCCTTTGGTGGAACTTTTCAATGTCCCAGCAGCAATCCCGCTGAAAAGATAAGTATGGCAGGCATCAAGGTATTCGAAGAGTGTCAAGGGGCGTAGCTGTTCTTCAAACGTCTGTTGAAGCTGCTCTGCTTCTTGTTTGGCCCTCTCTGCTTCTTGTTTGGCCCTCTCTGCTTCTTGTTTGACCCTCTCTGCTTCTTGTTTGGCCCTCTCTGCTTCTTGTCGACGTCTCTGTTCGTCCCTCAACTGCGCACGCAGCCTCTGGATCTCGTCATCTGCCATTAGACAGGGTAGGCGTGATATGTTGTTTTGCAATAGATAAAGTAATAAGGATAGTGAAGGAGTTGCTGAGACGGATGTGGGCAGAAGAGAGGCGTATGTCTGCTCTCTTCTAGACGGAGTGCGCCAGAGCGAGAATCTCCAGGCTGCTGCCTGGCGGTCAGGTGATTGGACCTTACCTCTAACCCCTTGACACTTGAGGTACCTGGTTAATATCAAAATAGAGCCAAAAGAGTAAGCCCACACAGGTGGCTGGCTGGTGGAAGCTGTCTTTTGACATTGATTCAGGTATCACTGGTGGCCAGGATTTTAGGGGTGTCCGAGATACAACGACTTAGTTAACTAACTAGTCGGTTAATGACTTAAGTGAGTACGGAGGAGAGTGAATAAATAATGATAATTGAATGGTGAGATGTTGACGGAATGGGCTATCGATGGTAGCAGGTCGGCCGGCGCCTGTGAATGGGTGGCGACGGCGCTTAATTAACGAGTTAGTTAAGGCGCTGGCCAAACGCCGGCTGCGTTATTACTCGCTACCTAGAGGTAGTGAGCTAACAAATATTTTGACTTTAGTAACAAGTTATTAAATAAATATTAATTTCATTAAATTGATTTATGACCAAAGACTCTGCCATCGTATTAAAAATTTAGATATGGAAACCAAAGACCCTCCCGAATAAGCAGCCATATCTCGCCGTGTCAACGTGAAAGGGACCTAACTCTAGACATGAGGGCATCTTTAACTAAGAAGGGGGAAGGGGAATAAGTCCAACAAAAAAGTAGAAAGGCAATCTAATATGTACCGTCATGATCCAACACCAGAAAAAGGGGCCAGCCCAACCCAACACCAACTGAGAAAATGTAGATCTGAAAAGGAATTTACTTAGTCTGTATCAGTCACAGTAAAAGTGAACCTAGACTCGAATCCTTCAGCCTGCTCGACTTGAACCTTTTGGCCCTTGGGAATCATGTCATGCTGAAGATCCCAGCCAGCGCGTCGACAGAGCTCGGAAACAACGACGTCACAGTCTCCTAGCATGTCGACATCAAATTCGATATGAGAGACGGGCTAGGCAACAGTTGTTAGAATACTGAATCCACTGTAGAGACTGTGGGGTAAAGATACTAACAGTTCGCGAGATATGAACTTGAGGAACATTACATGGTATGATTCCGGGAACTTCAGCAACAGGAGCGACTTTAAGAGATGTGCCGATAACGATGACAAGATCCGTGAGCTCTCTATCATGTTCTAATAGGCGTTTCTTGAATATATCTGGTAACTCTTCGCCAAAGAACGTGATGTCAGGCTGGATTTACATTAGCATTCGGTTATACAGGTTAAAGAATAAGTGAAGTAAGCCTACCTTCATTACTCCCGTCGTAGGAGGGATCGTATATCCATCATTATCAGAATCATCATCAAAGGCGGACCGAGACCGAGACCGAGACTGCCTCATATTGCCGTTCGAATTACGTTTGCGCTTCAGGCCTCGTGGCTTGGACTGCGACCTCTCTTCACAACGAACACATTTAGGGATTTCGCCCCGTCGGATAGTTTCGAAGAGCTGTTCGCCCGGAACTTGATGTTTGCAATCCATACATGAGGCCGTGGCGAAGGAACCATGACATTGTATCATCTTTTCCGGCAGTATCCCAGCAGCACCTTCAATATTGTCAATATTTTGCGTGAAGTTGGTCAAAAGCTTGCCTTTATCCTGTAGCAGGCGGATGAAGGCATGTGTAGGAGAGTATCTCTTCTCTGTGGGTAATATGTCCTTGGCTATAGAGTAGAAGATGCTTGGATCTTCACGGAAGACTTCAATATCAAAAACCTCCTGGGGATCACTCAAGCCGAGATGCTCCAGCTTCGAGTAGAGTCCGGTATCTTTTGATCGGAAATCTGGTATCCCGAGACTTGTAGATATCTACAATGGTCAGTTTTTGATGCTTATACGGCTTATGGACGGAGATAGCTCACCCCTGCGCCCGTAATGACAATGATATTCTTAGCTTTCTGCATTAGCTGAACAACATCATCAATCGTATTGTAATCTGGCAGCTTGAGGCGTTTTGAGCTTTCTCTAGACATGCCCAGGGACAGGAGCGGGTGATATGCCTTGTCCGGAGCGCCTTCTAGGAAGGATGGCGGCATGATTCCAAAAGCCGTACACAGCATTTTCGCGCTGACGGTACCCCGGCCAAGTGTTTCTGCAACAAAAGCAGCTTGTCCGATAGAACGGAGCCGTTTGCGATATGCCATTGCTTCCTCAAAGGTGCATGCTCCGGGCACGACTATAGTGCCAGTTAGTATTAGGTCCCGTTAATATGTACAAGGCAAAAAGCGAGACTCACCACCACTACGGAGGTGCTCATCGCTGATAAACTGCAGCGCGTCCTCATAGAGCGACGCAGTCTCCCATTCCTCGCTGGAATCTTCCTCCTCGCTCTCCTCTGGTGGATGCGGCGCGTCCTCTACGGCCACACGCTCGCTGCCGCCTGCGTCATCCGCTCCTGCAACGAGAGCGCCCTCAACCCCTTCGTCACCGGCCGGCGTCGCCATGACGTCCATAATCGGCTGGAATGACACGAGCCACAGCTCAATGGCGTTGCGGACTGTTCAATCTTGCTGAGAAATACGGTGCCTCCCGCTGGTTGACCAGAGGTCGGAGGTTTGGGATTATCCGCGCTTCTTACTAAGGGCGTAAGCGCCGGCAGACGATGTGATGTGGCTGCGAATCTATATTTAAGCCATCTGCTGCTTTGTTTACTTATTTCTTTTGTTTACGGACGTCTTCATACGTTGAATGGAGCATGCAGAGGTAGAAGAATCAAGTGTATTTTCTTTTCTCCCTTAGGAGTCTACCATGTCATGATCATTACCTGAATCCGAGTCAGTATCATCCTCCCATACATCATCATCGCCAGCTTCATCGTCTCCGGAGATGCCCAGCTCATTCTGGATCTCCTGGACAAGCTCAATGGCATGCTCTTTGAGCTTCTCATCCTCATAGCCGACAGCGTCGCATAGCTTCAAGGCCTGCCTGAGCCATTTCCGGCTGGTCAGGAGAGTAGAAGCCAGTTGCTCCTTTATCTCTGCATCCACTTCCCCCTGACTCTGTTTCTGGTCCTTTTTGCTTATCAGATAAAGACACCATCCGCCGAGATACCATGTCTCAATGCTCTGGTCGTCTTCAAACACCATCCTTTCAAGAACTTGAAGCGCCTCATTTTCCATCTCAACCTCCATTAGCAGGCGAGATAAGCTTACCCTGGATGGGAAGTCTGGTATAAGTGTGCTTTCCGGTGGCTCGTCTTTCCATATATCTAAACTTCTTGATAGCGCTGCTTTGGCATCGTCGAACCGGAGCTGGGATATCCGGATCGATGCTAACGTCTGTAAACACTCTGAGGAATCCGGGGCCACTAACAGTGCCTCTGTTATGAGAGCTTCGCATCTACTCTCCGCATCTTCTTCCCATCTGTTACTCAGTTAGTTTCGTGCGTTTATCAGCAGTCAAGAGTTGAATATACTCACGATAGATCCGTCATATATATCTCCACCACTCCACAGAGCGCATGTGCAAGCCTTTTCTTAAATCCCTCTCGTATTTCCTGAGCAACTTCATCATTTTCCCCTTCAAGAGACTGTAGATTCCTCTTTAATGCGCCTACACCTCTCTCAAACCACCGCACACTATCCTTACCGCCTTCTGCGCTCAATTGGGCCAGCCATAAGAACTTCTCTGCGCCTCCGTCAATTGTCTCGTCTATCTCACCCTCTGGATCCAGCTCAACGGCTCGTAGGAAGCTCTCTCGCGCAGAATCTATTTCACCCAGCTCGACGTATATCTCTCCTATCAGGTTCAATCCAACTAGGTATTTCGCTGAGTCGGAAGGGATGATTTTAAGAGCTCGTTCAACAAGTGGCAGTGCCTCTCCTGGCTGACCAGTCTGTAGTAACACTGCCGCCTCTTCGAACAGGGTTTCAGGATTCTCCATTGGTCTCGTTGATATCTCTTTTGTGCCGTGGAGGACCGACTCGCGGGCTTTCTTGGACTGTTTCTTAGAAGGCTTGGTTTTGGCCATTGGCTTTGCTGTAGTCTCTGATGTCGCTATAGATAATCAATAAGGCAGTTGAGACGGCCCATCAGGTGTGTCAATGGTACGAATTGAATTAATTCGTCAACTCAGCGTTGAGACGTGGTGCTTCTGTGGAATTTTAAGAGTTAATGATTAAAAAAAAAAAAGTAAAATAGAAAAAAATCAGCCGCATGTTTGCCTTGTTTGCATTTCGATAACAAACCCGATAACGAAAGACGACGACGGAGAAGAAGAAACTCAACATCTTGACGGGATAATCAAGACTTGGTATAATTAAAGCTAATTAGACTGTCTATCGTTCAGGCTTGTGCCTGTCCTTACGGTGCAAGATGGGCCGTGAAGAGCAGGCGGAGGAGAAGGAGACGTTGCTGTCTATCTTTCCCGATGAGCTGACGGGTAAAACCAAGAAAACTCCCACTCAAAGCGATATATGGAAAAGTGCACAGCTAACAGACAGTTAGAAATATCCGAGAACTCATATCGCATCTCTATACTCCTTGATGTCACATCTCAAGATGGCGAGGAGGTTGAGCCACCGACACTTATCCTACAAGTCACATATCCAGAGGATTACCCCGACGTAGCCCCTCGACTGGAGCTATCCACCCCTCCCAATGCGCCCAAATACCCCCATCTCGACATCCAGGAAGACCGAGACAGGCTGCTGGAGTCACTTCAGTCGACAATAGAAGAGAATCTGGGAATTGCCATGGTGTTCTCGCTAGTCGACTCTCTGAAAGAGGGAGCTGAGCTTCTCATCTCGGAGCGCCAGGCCGCCATACAGGCCCTAAAGGACATGGAAGCGGCCAAGGCAGAAGAGGAAGAGAACCGGAAGTTCCAGGGTACTCGGGTGACTCGCGAGACCTTCCTTGAGTGGCGGGAGAAGTTCATGGCCGAGATGAAGGAGGCCGAGGAGAAGAGACAGGAGGAAAAAGAGGCTGAAGAGAAAAAGAAAAAGGGCGCTAACAAAGAGCCAAAGAAGTTGACCGGCAGGCAGCTTTGGGAGAGAGGAATGGCTGGAAAGGGAGACTATGAAGACGACATGGATGACTCGATACCTGAGAAGCTCGAGAAGGTTGAATTAACCGCTTAAGTCACTCTGCTCTCGAGCGGCATACCTGCACCTGCCAATCTATAGTATCTCTTTGGGCCGGACATAGGATACTATAGATGGCGCTTTGTGCGTGCTCAAATGTATGACAAACCACCGCTAGCCACAGGGATCCCCTGTGAAGCAGGCATTCTATAACAATTAGCCAACTACGCATTCCATCGGCTTCTTCTCAGATCAAATTGAACATGGGAACAGTAAAGATTGACCAAATCCTCTCGGCTATTTAAAGTGCCTTTCTTACTCCGCCCCTAAAAAACACGAGCTATTTACATCGTCAACGTATTACTCTACATACTCTACATAGACAGATACACAGCTAGACATAGACGATAGATAGACACCATGGTCAAGTTCTATCCGTCCATCGAGCCCGACCATCGGGAATGGATGCTCAACCAGCCCGTCTTCTTCGTTGCCTCTGCCCCCAGCTTCGGGAAACACGTCAACATCTCGCCCAAGGGCCTGCCATCGACCTCTCTCGCCATCCTCTCGCCCAACCAGGCGGCCTATGTCGATGCTACGGGCTCAGGCAACGAGACTCTAAGCCATGTGCGTGAGAATGGCCGCATCACGGTCATGTTCTGCTCCTTTGAATCGTCACCGCGCATCCTTCGGCTCTTCTGCACCGGCACAGTGATCGAGTTCGACGACCCGGCGTTCAAGGGCTGGGTCGGCAAGATGGGAGTCTCGGACAGATATATCCCCAGCGCCAGGGCCGTCATTGCGCTGGACATATTCCAAGTATGCTGCTCTACGGTCTATGTTCATGTTCAACTACTTTATGACTCGTTACTCCGTCCTCACTAACGTTCTCTAGGTGCAAACGTCATGCGGCTATGGAGTCCCTCTCCTGGCTCTCCGGACAGACGCAGAGACAGGCGCCGTGGCGCCGTATCTCCAGGACCGGGACACCCTTGTGGACTGGGCAGAGAAGAAGGCTGAGAAGAAACAGCTGTCCAAGTACATGAACGCCTGGAACGCGGAGTCCCTCGATGGGCTTCCCGGCCTGCGCGCCGCCATGATTGCCCGGGGCCAGTCTGGCGCCGCCGTCAGCCTGTCCATCGCACTCTGCAAGTACCGTCGGCCACTTGAGATCGTCTCTGCCGTCGTGATGGCTGTCCTCGCCCTCTGGCTGGCCGGGTGTTTGAAGCAGCCGGCCTTTTTCGGTCGTACAGGTGTCATATTATAAATTAACATGCATGAGTTGAAGCAGCGTTTCTGATTCAGCTCTGACTCTGGCCCACGCCCTGGGGTCTCATTCGCCTGTAACCTCTATACGAAGAGCATACGAAGATCGGTGGGATTAATTAGTCCGACATGCCGTTGTTGATGTGTAATCCTCAGCTCCTTCGTGCGGGGCGGTTGGAAGCTGTAAATATTTATATATAAACACCCGTGTCCGCTGAGGGACAGCAGCTAGGCAACCATACAACCACCTATCCATCTAATACCACACAGGTAGTCAAGGTGCCAGATAATTCTCGTCAAGATGCCTCAGTTCACCCTCTATGCCAATCCAATTGCTACGGCGCCGGACCGGATCCTGCTCGCCCTCGCAGACGCTGGCTTCACTGACTTTGAATATGTCAACGTCGACATGTCTGCCAAAGAGCACAAGGTCTGTGTATATAGTCAACGCAACATCTAGCCCATTGCTCAACTAACCTCAATTAGTCTGCTGAATACCTTGCCCGCAACCCCTTCGGCAAGGTCCCAACTCTCGTAACCAGTGACGGTGTCACGATGTACGAATCCCGCGCCATTGCCCGCTTCCTTTGCACAAAGCTCAATCTTCCTCTTCTCCCTAACCCTGCTACCGCTACCGCCGCCTCACTCGCCCTCTTCGAACAGGAGCTTTCTTGCGAAATCTCTTACTTCGAAACCCCCGTCTCCGGCATCATCTGGGAAACCTTCATTAAGCGTGTGATCAACATGGAGACCGACAACGCTGCGGCTGCTGAGCACAAGAAGAAGCTGGAAGAATACTTTGATATCGTGGAGGCCAAGTTCAAGTCTTCTGGTAAGAAGTTCATGGCTGGTGATGAGTATTCGCTTGTAGATGTCTATTATCTTCCCTTCTTGGCTCGACTGTTTGACCGTGGCTTTGGAGATGTGGTTACTTCTCGACCTCAGATCAAGGCCTGGTGGGACCGTTGCATGGAGAGACCAAAGACCAAGGCCTGGATCGATCAGTCGCCAAAGTTGGACGCCATCCTGGCTTCCAGGAAGTAAGGAGCGGATGGTAGTTAAAAAAAAGATCGTGGTGATATCTCAAAGGCATCTTCAATGAATTAACAGCGTTGGCATTTGTTGTTCAATAAACCTTCGTGTCTTCCTCTAGCAGATGTAAAGAGTTGATATCCTCTCGGCGCCGCTGTTGCCTCAAAGTGTCATGATCAGACAGCTAGTGCAACCATCAAGGTCGACTCGTAGTTTCTGAAGGGCCGGACTTTGTCCCGTTAGCCTGGCCCATTTTCTCCCTTTGACGGGCCTCTTTCTCGGCCAATCGTCTCTCGGCCACGACAACATTCCACATCTTCCTTGCTAGTTCAAGGTCCCTTTCGTCTCCATTCTTAATCGTCTCCACCACGCGGTTGATATTCTGCTGGATAGCTTTATCCCAAGAATCAGTCTCTGTCTTCGAAGTGATTTGATCCCACATATCTTCATCCTTTGCAAACAGGGAATCAACACCCAACTCTTGCCTGCGCAGAATATTCTTCCATCGAGCGTCCTGTCGGATCTGTATGGCAACGCTTAGATTCTTTGGCTGGGGTTTCTTGATTCGGAGGAATGGAATGCCACGCGCACAGGCGAACCGGGGAACACGGCGGATCCCGGAAACAGTAGGGTAAGGACGTGCTAGCACCGACTCTAGAACTCGTTTGGCGCTGAACCGACGTTTGTTCTGCTTCTTCTTCGCATCTTCAAGCTCTTTTGCCTGGCGTTCACGGGCCAATCGGGCACAATTCTGCTTATACCTCTCTAGGAAAGGCTCAGTTCCAGCTATGAGGGAATCAACTCGTTCTATGCTTGTGACATCTCCCCTTTCGCATGATTTCATCAAATTCAAAGCCTTGAGCAAGTAACAAATAGTAAGTAATGGCGTAAATCAAGGAATAAAATGCTAGGGAAGCTACCTCATAGCCGGCTTTCAAGGACTTTTCAATTCGACTAGGACTCTCAATTCGTTGATCTAGATGAAATCTAGCTTGTATTAACGCTCGGATATGCGATGCTTTCGAGCGTGTGAGCCATGGCTTTGAACATTGCGAGAGTAAGGCGTGGTAGAGAGAAAGGCCTGCATAATGGGTCAATCAACACAAGCTCCGATTAGCCAGGAACAAACTGCTTACACGCTAAACGGTGGACACCAGACTGTGTTGGGTGCAAAAATCGGGGCATCAGGACACCGCAGTATTTGATCGCTAGCCACCTTTCGAGGAACGGCTGGCTGCGACGTGATTTTGCATATTATTGTGAATCCTCACGTCGACTCGAGATTCAAAACTTCAGACCAAGCACGACAGCTAAAGAAAATTTATCGGCGTCACGTGGATATCCTTATCTTATCGCGTATTTGGTTCCCCCTCATGTCAAACAATATCAAAAATGGATTCTTTTCACGATGACAGTTGAATTGATTGCTATCACAGTTGGAGTTCCAAACCCCGCTAAATGAAACCACGCTTAAAATATATATGCAAGTATAAGATGCAGAGAGTTAATGATCACCGGGGCGTGCTCTCAACTTCAAAAGCAATTATCCGGTGGCGGAGAGAGGGGTTAGAAGGTGGTCCCTTCCTGTGGCTGAGGGAGCTTCTTGTGTTGTGGTAACGCCATGTATCTAGTATTTATGAGCTTGTTAGCTATGGTCATAAGCTGCACGCTCCGATTTCTGGATTTCCTACCTTCTGATTTCAAGAAGCACGGTCTCCATGGTATTCTCGCGTTTCCACTGGGCCAGGCAGGGGAGCTTGGAAGGGTCAACCTGGAGAAATTAATCAGTTAGAATAAAAAGTTGCGTATAAGTGATATACCATCATGTCCGTACCTTGCCGGTCTTTTGGTCAACACATGGCAGGTTTACTCGTGAGACAAACTGAATCGTGGGGGGCATATCGGGGTATTGATCTCCACAATGAATGTTGACGCTGTATATCCGGTTCTCGTGTACGCTCTATTGGCCTCCATGATTAGAAATGGAAGGCTTGGAGGGTTAAGGAAATGGCTTGAGATGGGAAATACTAACATGCGGCGGGCCTAGGATTGTGCCGTTCCAGTTCGTCATCATCAAATCGTCACCGTCCGCTAGACCATACGAGCATGCCTCTATTTTCAAGTTAAAATTAGCAATAGATGTCGGATGAAGCGGCATATTGGATATAAATTCGCCTACCAGGGCCCATTCCCTTCTCCCCCTTCTCCAGCTCCTCTAGTAGACGAAAGTTTCGAGGGACTTTAGCCGTCATGTTTGCGATGGTGACAGTAGTATTATTGCGTATATTTATGCGCCGGTTAATTCCCTATGAGAATGCGCAGAAGTTAAGTCAGGCTGGCCCACGGTAGACTCTCTGATCTTCTTCGTGACTTGCTCTTCGAGTTTTGCTTTTATATCGTCGGGCTTGCAACTTGCCATCTCGCCAAAAGTCACTCTCTGCAGAAGTCATGATTATTAATTAAATCACGTGACTGTATCGACGATGCGATTGGAAGTTCCAGTATCGAGAACGAACAACATTCCATCTGGCATATTTTGGTTGACTTGCTCCGGCGTGAGACCATTTATATCAAGGAGGCTCTGGTGGATATTTACAGGGGAATGGCTTAATTACACACATAATCCTTGCATCTTTACGACTCGCAATCCTTGCTTTATGAAACGCCACGTACATTATGCCCAAATCCGATATCTGACATGACGTCCAACAATTTGCAGGCAGAGCTATCAAACCTGATCCAGGAGTCTAAAAGGAAGCACTCTGACCTCAAAAATGTCTGTTCATGCTCGTAGTTACTTTTTTCAATCATATATAAATTATATGTGGTACTGGTGTTGACCATTAAAACAGGCAGCCGAACAATCGCTTGCAGAGCTTAAAGCTCTACCATCGACATCTGAATCACAGCTAGCCGCAGGTTAGTCTGCTCCTATGTGATATTATCGATTCTTTAGACCTCATGCTGAACTTCCAAGAGACTTGGCCCGAAAGCCTCAGTTTGCGAGGCCATTTATTCTAGCGTGTCATACCAAGCATACCCGCCTTGCTGCTATCGGAGTAACGAATCTTCAAAGGCTGGTAACTATTGGTGCATTGCCCCACGAACGTTTAAAGGATGTGCTTCAAGGGCTACATGAAACAGCGAATCTGAGTTCGTTCATACCCGCTTATGTCCTGGCTAGGCCACCACTTACCTGTGAAATAGGTCTTGAAATACAGCTCAAAATACTGCAGACATTGCCATCTCTGTTTCGATTTTATGCAGATAACCTGACTGGTACGCTTCTTGCCAGCACTCTAGAGATATGTGCTACTCTACAAAACAGCAAGACCACAGCGGTATCGAATACCGCCGCCGCTACTCTTCAGCAACTAGTCATTGCTGTTTTTGAGAAGGTCTCTCAAGAAGATAGTTCGTTTGATCCCCTTAACAGCTACACTGTTAATTTAAAGCAAACTAACCTCGAAAGCTGCAGGTAAAAATGACAGTGATGCATCATATACCACTATTTCCGTTGAAGGCCAGAAGCTTGAGGTCTCTACATTTAGTTACGATGCTTTTCGGGTAACTGAAATTCCCATCTCCAATTGAAAGTGATATATACTAATAGTCTATTGCCTAGATACTAGAAGATTTGTGTCGCCTGCTCGAGGGCGAACAACTTACATACTTGAACATCAAATCGCTTTCTAAAATTTTCATATTGGAATTGATTGAAAGCATTCTAGTCAACAACACTGCGATTTTTACCAACCACCCAGAGCATACACAAGTCCTTCGGCATAGACTATTACCTCTGGCAGTCAGATACCTGTCTGAACGTCAGTCATTTTCCTTGACTGTCCGTGTCGCGAGGATAGCACTATATATTTTGAAAGCCCACCTATCCTTGTTAACCGTTGAATGCGAAGTGATTCTCTCGCTTCTGATTCATCTAATCGACACAGAGACTTCTTTGCCCTGGAAGCGAGTGCTTTGCATGGAGATCTTTAGATCCCTATATACCGAACCGGGTATTATCCGGCTTATGTATACGCTCTTTGATAAGGAAGAAGGTCGCAAAGCCGTATTAAGGGATCATATGTCATGCTTAGTGAGGCTTTCTTCTGAAAAATCTTCGTTGATCGGCCTCGGCCATCAATCCACGATCCCTTTAGCGCCGCGAGCAGGCAAAGATACGATGGAAGACCAGGTCGCTCTTGAGTCAGTTGGAGTGAGTGGCATAATCGGGAGCCCGTCGAATAAGTCCGAGATGTGTGGCATTAGCACTCAGTGGAGTCTCCTTCGAGTGCCATATATTGAAACACTTGACAAAGTCGACTCCCCCTCCCCTCCAGATACATATATCTACAGTCTAGTACTCAACTGCATAGCAGCGTTCTCCGAAAGCATGGCAAAGTTCATCATCCCGCTAGCTGTTGCTGAATCCAAGAGCAAGCGGAAACGCAATACCTCAAGTTCAGACAAGGAACGCAGTTCCAGCCAACAGGGCGCTGGCCGCAAAGAGTCGACGGGAAGATCATCCATTCCTCCTAATCCTCTTGAGCTAAATTCCCATCCCCAATTCACTGATATTCAAGCAACTGCTGGGATCATCGAGGTCTGCTGGCCAGCGATACTGGCCACTTCGTCTACTTTCTTATACGCAGCACTGGATGGAGAATTTTACCACACCCTGGTCCGAGCATTCCAAAAGTTGGCTCACGTTGCCGGTTTGTTGAGGCTTGCCACCCCCCGGGATGCATTCCTCACTACCCTTGGGAAAGCAGCTGTACCTACGGATCTCCCAGGACCCAACCCTGATGGTAGCACCGTTAACTCACCTATCATCGATAATACCAACCAACGATCAAGTGTTTCTGACACCGCCAACTCGCCTGTCGATAGCCCTATTCACATGCTCAACACTAGGAATTTACTATGTCTACGAGCACTCTTAAACTTGGGTATCGCTCTTGGACCAACTTTGGACCGTGATGCTTGGTCTATCATCCTTGAAACTCTCCAAAACGCAGAACTAGTAATCAACGCAACGAGTTCGACGTTCGTATCAATGCCAACGGACCCGGCCCAGGAGGCCAAGAACTTGAACTCCGATACCCCCAAATCCAACCTGGGGCCTGAAATCGTGGCTGTACAGGCAGTAACCAATAAACTTTGCGAAAGCACAAGCGATTACACAGACTCTGCATTTAAAATCTTTCTCATGACTTTATTGAACTTGCCTGAAAGCTTTACGAAGGAATCAGTAACCCCTTCTAGCCAGAAACAACCCCCGCCTCTTCTCACCCAAGGACAAAATGGGGGAAGGGTTCACCAAAATAAACGCAGCCTGTCTGTGGCACTAGGGCGCAACAGGGTGCGCGAGGATGAGTTAAAGTTTGTGCTAGAGAAGGCACACGCCGTTGCCAAAGCAAATATCGAACGGCTTTCTCTCTCAGAGGACCAAGGGATATGGGAGCTTCTAGTCAATAACCTTCTGAAGATGATCCAGAACGACCAGATTAGTTCCGCATTACGCCTCAAGGCCAGTGACGTGACTAATACGGTGATTTCGAATAGCATCAAACTCACAGAATCCACTGAAGAAGAGTCAAGGAATAGTGTGCAGCTTCGTGGGTTACACGCTTTGAAGTCGCAATCATCTATGCCATTCCATGGACGGCGGCCAAGCTCTTCATCCCGTGCGGTGGACCTAGAAGTCCACGAATTTGCTCTCGAAACCTTGAAGTCCATTCTGGAGGGCTCCGGTCAATCAGTGGTTGCAGGATGGAATTTGGTTTTTGAGTTAATATCAAGCGTATTTGACAACGAAATACCACCTCTTACGGAGACGGGTGAGAACCAAAAACCAATCCAGCCAACACCCAGCAACGCGAAATTAGCAAAAGTAAAGTCTCAAAAGCTCCTACGAACTGCGTTCGACTCCCTGCAACTCATAGCATCGGATTTCTTATCACTACTTCCAGCTTCATGTCTACTCGAGCTAGTAGAATGCTTCTACAGCTTTGCGTCTCAAAAGGAGGATTTTAATATTTCGCTAACAGCCACGACGTCATTCTGGAATATATCGGACTTCCTTCGAGTTCAGATCGATCGATTCTCTTGTGAAGATGAGATCACTGTTTCGACCAGTGAAGCGCAGATTGTAGAGATCGCCAAAAGCCCATATAACTCTTCATCAACAAGCGCACTATGGTTACTCTTGCTTCTGAGGATGGTTGATCTCACGGTCGATACCCGCACGGAAGTACGAAACAGCGCGATCCAAACAATGCTTCGAATATTGGATCATTCGAGCGAACAGTTATTCCCCGCTATATGGCACCTGTGCTTAAACAAGATACTTTTTGTGATGGCAGAGGCTGTCCAGGTCAAAACTGTTCAATTAATGGGATCTTCGTCAGAGAATTCCGAGGAGCAGAAGCCCTGGGTGGATACTTCAGTGTTGTTGAGCAAAGGTCTATCAAATCTCATCGCTACCTACTTTACTACAATTATCAGAAGCGAGGATTTCCATAAATCTTGGACCAGGCTACTCCATTTTTATGAACCACTTATCAAGCTAGATTCACTGGATCTTAAGGAGGCTATTTTCTCTAGTTTGTCCCAAATACTCTCCTGCTTACAAACACCCGAAGATATTGGTATCAAATTGGTTCAACAGGCCTGGGATGTTTGGGTGAATGGTAACATAGTTTCCAGGGATGGGAAGCCGGACTGCGAACACTCGAACCAGAGTGGGCTGCTAGCTTATTTCAAAGCCTACAGGCAGCTTTACAGGCTACTTAATAATCACTTGGACGAACAGCAAATACTTGATGCCTTACAGAACATCCAGTTAGCTGTTGAGCAATCGATCCATTCCAAATATTCCCCGGATGTCGAGACGCCCTCCGAGTTACAGACTCAGATCCTGGAGTGTTTTAGGACCCTTTGTGCTGATAAACCCAACTCACAGTCAGCAATCATGGAAAGCCTTTCTAATTTTTTTCCACTGCCTATGGTCAATTGGACACCACAAGCTGACCGAGCCAAACCAACTTTTGTTGCGCTCTCCAAATCCTCAATGAAGCTTTTAAGCTGGTATATAGGCGAAAATGGGTTGAAACCCAATGTCCTGCCGGGTGGTGTGCTGAGTAACACCCTTGAACGACTGACTTCTCCAATATTTGGAAAGTACAAGTGGCTAGGGAAGGATAGCAGTCCACCCCTATGGCAGACAGCAACGACGGCTTCTCTAGACCTCATAGAAATTGCTGTTGGATACGTTGAAGCCCAATATTCGACTTGTGACCGTACGATTACAGAGCGCTTTTGGGCATCGGTAGTCGAGGTTGTAAAAGCCGTTGTCTCTTGCGGAGAATACGCAGACCTAAACCTAACGCCATCCACCGTGTTATCCGACGAGCAATTCGACATTGCTGCCTTCGAACGACTCCGTGGCATGGTAATCCCAGCCCTTGGCTCGTCATTCGTCTCTCCGAAGATCCGGAGAGACTTTGCCTTTGTGCTGTTTAATTCTTCACATGTTTACCCACCACAGCGATTGGATCTGCCAGATAACTCGGCACAGAAGGAACCTCTCCGCGATCTATATAAGGTCCGACGCGGCCGCACCCATGGCCCACAGCCAACGATGCGGAGCAAATTATCATATGTGCTAGTTGATACGCTATTTGACCTTGCGTCTGTTCGCAATCCGGCCGCAGGAGAGAGCCAAGCTTCATCGTCAAATTTTGTGACACCGTACATATCCCTTGCAAAATCTGTGTCACCGTACCTTATCTTACGCTGTGCCTTACCCTTGAAATCATATATCGCCGACCAACCACTTCTGGGGTTAATGCCACAACCCATAATTTCAAGGAAGGAATTGATGTACCTCCTAACCCGATTGGTTGATTTGAAGAGTGAGCCAACTGCCATCCCAGCAGCTGGTCCTAGCGTTCCTATAGGGGAGCCAAACGACTCCCCAGACGACGAGGAGGAGGAGGATGAGGAAAGCGGTCCCTCCACAACGGCAAGGTTCAAAAAGCATCTTGGGTGGATGTATCCTCTTGTTATTCGTGCAATAACAGTTGCCGGAAAGGAATCCAAAGATCGCCAAGTTCTGGATGCGCTGACAAAAGTCTTAGAGGGCATACAGGGATAGTAACTAGCCTGGTCACTGGGAAATTAGAGCAGTGTTTCTGTTTTCCAATGTCCTGGTTGTTTGTTGGATAAATATATCGTAGATAGTCATTCTTTGTTTGAATCACCCTTGATCGGCATTATGATACCAATTTATGTTTGTTGTTTGGCTGAAACTGGGCAGTCGATATCACAAGTACGTAACGTGGGGGTTAGGTTGAGATCATGCTGGAACATGGCCCAGCCCCATACAGTGAAATTAACATAAAAAAATTTACATATTCTCCGGATAAAAAGAAAATTATAGAAAAACAAGTTCGTTAGAACTCCGGGCGCCATCACCTCCTTTATATGTTTGCGCGGAGGCGAGAAAGGGAGAAAGTGGGAATAAATAAATAGGTCAGATTCGGGGAAACATCGTTTTGAGCTATGTCGGCATAGTGGATGCAGGTGCAGATGCAGGTTCAGGTGCAAGTTGGGATGGGGGCGATGCATGGTGCGGGTTTTGCAGGCCGTCTTCCTCATCCTCGCTATGACGTACGGCTTGTTTGCGTTCCGGTGGGGGCACTGCATGTTGTCCATCATGCGGTTGATTTTCAAGTTGTGCAGCAGCCGCCATTTCTGGAGATTGACGGAAGAGGACAATCTCCGATTGTTTAAAATATCGACGGGCGTCTAACCATGGTCAGAATAGTACATTTGTGGGGCAACTCGAGTAGCCGTGTGGTGAAATAGAATCGCGACACAGGGAGCGAAATGCGTACCTTCGTCGATTAATACAAGGCTGAGATAATACCTCGTCGAGTATTTCTTGTTCACATCCCGGAAGGTGGGAGTTAGGTCAAATCCACCTAGGAATAATCTGATGGGTATGGTTTCGCCTAATGCAGTGTCAGTAAAGCTGACGAGGTAGAAATTAAGGTGTTCCTGTCTGAACATACCTCTTGATGGAGAGCCATCCATAATCTAAGCCAAGAAATAGTCATTAAAACCTCCGTATAGAGTATAGGAATAATGAATAGAAATATCACATACCTCAAATCTCACCAGCGTCTCGCTTTCGTTATACTGATTCGGCGGGGATCCCGTAGTCTCCCGTCGTATAATAGACAGCTCCATGTGCTTAATTTTCAATCGAACGAGCAAAAAGTATATTCTTCCCACTATCACGTCCCTCAAGTGATACTTTGACTTCGAATACTCGAATTCAATATGCAGACAGTCCTCGATTCCGACGTCCATTTTAATTGGGTTGTTGGACTCTGGCGGCAATCTGTACGAATACACCCAGATGTCCTTCTCGCGCACAACATCTGCAATCCGACGGGAGACAGTTACTCTGACAAAATACCGCAGCTTGACGTTGATTCCGTTGTAAGACTCGTACTGCTTCTCGACATTTTTGAAGTTGAATGGAAATGTCTGCGGGTGCTGTAGTTCGCCAGGAGCAGCCAGTTCTTGGCCAAGGGATAGGAATTCGTAATGATTGCCACGATCATAGAACATTTCTGCGCATATACAAGACAATCATCAGCAGGTGTGTATACACTTTACTTTATTATCCTTCTTTGGGCACGGGGAAGGCATGAGAGAGGGGGGGGTGGATGAGCCGGAACTGTATAGACGTACCAATCATGCCAATGAATTGCACCTTGATGCCTGTATGCTCCAGTCGTTTGCCATCCTTTGGCCTGACTGTGACGGCGCCCTTGACTGACTCCCCGTCAAGATACAACGGAGCCTTCTCCCGTCGGTTCTTCTCGAGCTTGATGTCGACCGTTTCCCGCTCATCGCCGTCTTCTAGCAAGATGTCGATATCGACGGGTGTGGAGAAAAAAAAAGAGGACATCCTGGTCGCAAATCACCAGAGATATGTTAACCGGAAGACTTAATCAGCCAACACGAGCGCCAGTTGTGTTATTCCCAGCTGTTCTGTTGCTCTTCCAGAGCTGCATTCATGGTGTTTGCCTTGGGTCCTTTTGGCTTCATTTCGGGCGGTTGATGTAAGAGTGATTATGTAATCAATACCATCATTTTTGGCTTTTTCCTCTAAATCTTTTTCTACTTCAACGTCAACAAAGGCCAACGTCGACAGAAAGACAACTTGTATCTTCTTTCCTTCGATAGTAAGGCAGAGCGAAGATGGTTTGTCGGTGTGATAAGGTATTGTGCTGCGCGTGAAGGCCGGGCTTTGAATCCTGCTTTCCTTTTTACCTATAACCTCGTGAGGTACCACCGGCGTTCTATAGGAAGATTACTAGTAAGCTCAGCGGTGCTCATCACCAACGCTAGAGACTCGATTCGCAGCGAACAGGGTGCAGGATGAGGTGATCAGATGCGATAGTTCATGCTGCTACCCCTTATCCGCTTCCGTATCCGCATCCACTAACCTTGGGAAATCTGGGGATGGCCAGGAATTGGCCAGATTCCGGGCTTTCATTGCCCCTACTTTCTACCTTGAATACGGAGAACGCAGTGCAGAGTACTCGACACACAGATATACTTCTTCAGGCTTCATAGCTAGACAACATAAGCGCCAAAAGACGGTGTCGGAGGCGATGTTCAACATCCGTGCGGAAACGGGAGAGCTGGGAACCGGAGTTTGAATCGGTGTTTCTTATACGGAGGATACGTAAAGGTCAGCCAGCTTCGATGGGAGATACGAGGCCCTGGAAGGGTGTAATCTCAGTAAGCGAGGAAACCACCGCCCATTGGGCGTCCCTGAGCCGTATAATCCCCCAATCCTGGCCTCGGGAATGAATCAGAGCATCCATGCTAACGTCTTTTTCAAGGGAAAATCAATGTTGAAATATCCTTTCGGGAACCGGGCAGCCATCCGCTCGAGTGAGCGAATAACTAATTATAGTCTACCCATCATCCTGCACGAAACGCACAAGGCCTATATAGGATATGTCGGGCAAGCATCGAACTAGCCTGGCATGCAACCTCGTTGTCGTAGGTATGAATACAACTTGCTGCCTGGCAACGTCAACAGCAAGGGAGAGGCCAAAATCCCTGTACGTATCCATGCTTAATATGTAATTCGACTTGAAAAAGCAAATCTCCGACAGGTTTCCATCAATGGGATCGTTTCGTGATCACAACCGCAAAATGAAGGCAGGGGCCAACAGGATACACAGCCATCCCCCCGCCCCCAGGAAAGTGCTTTAAGGGAACGAGATGTCGAAAAAAACCGTAAGGATTGTGGCTCTGTCTTTTGTGGCAATCGTGCAGCGAGGCAACGTGGCAGACAGGATCAGGTTACCAGATTGGACCTGGTCGCCGTTCAATTGATGCCCTGAGGCGGCTGAGATTATGATCTCAACTGGGGGTCTTCGTGTGAACCAACATCTCGCGAAATGGCCAGCTCTTCCGAATGTGGATAGAGTCCAGAGTATAGGTGCAGAGCAACGTACGAAGTACTCCGAACGATCAGCTCGTTACGTGACAGACTAGTTCTGGTTCGTATCGGAGGAGTTGGCTGGTCACCTTCCAAGAAGGTGTCTTGAAAGCAGGTGCTGCTGCTGCAGGACAGACGCGAGATCATACATTATTGACAGAGCTATCATAATGCTCCGTATGGAGTACGTCTAACTATCCTCGACGCAGCCGCAACACTGACCTCATAGTGCATGGAACCAACGACTGGCGTTCTGACCTCCAGTCTCCACGCAGGCCGTTGCGATTTGACTCTTTTCGGCCTGGTAAATGACAATAGTGCAGGCCGCTCACCGTCTCTTCGCGCTGCGCCAACTCACTATGGATGCACCAAGCTGAACTGCTTTTTTTTTTGTCTGTGTAGACGAAGTCTTCGAGCCTGGCTTGCTCGTCCGAGGAAAGGGGGCGAGGATAGCAGGGGCATCCCGGCACGACGGCCGCTGGTTGACTCCCACACACCATATCTCATCTCCATCATCTCCGTAGCTTGGAAAGAGGTACACCTATCGCTGTGCCTAGTGGTCATGGCCGCGCCGCCAACTCCATCCCGCGGGTCTGTTTGCATATCATCCTTCCTCCGAGGCTTGGACGATCAAGGCCCTCCGGTTCTGATTCCTCAATATTCTCATCGCCAACAGCAAAAACCAACACCAACCAATGCCGCAGCCTCCAACCGCCATTCTCAAAATGCATTCATGCGCCGGTCTTGCAATCCTTGGAGATCGGGCCAGCTCCGGCCCAGAACCGTGACTGTGGGTTAGCCCTGTCTGCTTGTTTTGTCATCCCGTTCTCTCGTCCTCCCTTTATCCCCGGCTTTTACGTTCCCCCCACTGGCATCCACCGCGGCCTCTGTCCACCCATTGCCGATGTCTCATGATTGGACTGCGCCTGAATTAAGATTTGCAATAAGACAGCAACCAGAAGTTCTGGACGGATTGTCTCATGGCTTTGTTGAGCTGGGTTTCGTCCGGCGTGGGATGGCTCAAGAGATTTCAGAGCTTAAAACCAACCGTTCGCCCGCAGTTTATTTTTCGTACTTCCTCATCCTCTCCAGAAGCTCCCTATCCTTTTAATCCCATGTTAACTACTAGCTATAGCTACTCTCTTTGTTGTGATCCAGATACTATCTTGATCGGATTTCTGTGCCTTTGCCAAATTCGTTGACAAAGAATCCGTACTGTGTGCTACGATATCTTTCTATATCTTGTTTGTCCAGTACAAACATTATAAGCCGTTCTCAGGCCCATCACAGCTTCACTGTTACCTGAAAGCAAACCGGCTAAAACAAGCTGGTTTCGTGGCTCAGAAATTTAAGCATCATGCTATCCACGGAACAGCCCTCCACTGGCCCTTATATGCCAGCTACTAGGTCAACGCTGCCACTACAGAACAACAGTCGCAATTTTTCCCACCGGTACTCCTCAGCAGCAACTTCATCCTCATCTCTATCTTCTAATGCTCCTTCATACACGACAAGAGCTCAACAAAATCCTCATGCCATGAAGCCACAGCACATCTGGATAGTCACGGGGCCGGCAGGCTGCGGGAAGACTACCGTAGCTCAAGGCCTGGCGAAGGAGCTTCGTATCCCATACATTGAAGGCGATGATGTATGTACTCATTAACTGATCCCTAGACACTTACTTAATACAGAGAATCAGTGTTCTAACGGTTTACGTAGTACCACTCCAAGTCCAACAAGGAGAAAATGACCAATAGCATCCCCCTTGATGATGCTGACAGATGGGACTGGTTGATTCAGCTTCGTGAAGCTGCGATTAGCGCTTTGACTACTCCGTCTTCCTCTTCGGGTGCATATCCCCGGACTTGTCCGCCTGGCGTTGTTGCAACCTGTTCTGCGCTTAAGCATAAATATCGCGACGTCATCCGTGTCGCCGCCTATGGCCATCCCACAATAAAAATCCATTTCATTTACCTTCGTGCCCCCGAAGAGGTGCTACTCCAGCGAGTCAGGCAACGCAAAGGTCACTACATGAAATCTACCATGGTCCATTCTCAATTCGAAATGCTGGAGGAGCCTGATTCTGAATGGGATACGCTCTCGGTAGATTGCGCCGCCTCGCCCGCCGAAGTGCAGAGACGGGTCAACTCAATCGTCTTGCAGAAATTGGACGAGTATGCGGAATAACCAAACAACACTTTGCGATGAACCCCCAAACAGAACTATCCAGAACAATAAGCACCTCTAGACGTCACGCCACACGGCGCCATGCAGCCAGAACCGTTATTTCTTTATTTTCTCTCCGGTCTTCTTTTCTTTTTCTCGTCTTTTTGATGCAAGCGATCTCATCGAACCTATCAATTTTAATCCTCCCGCCTTTTCCCGGTTCCCCCATCCTCACTTTCCTTTTCATAGTTCTTTTCTTATTCACATATCAGATTTCAAGCGATCGGCGCACCGGCTGGGAGGCAGAGATTTGGACTAGTGAGAGCTACCCAATTATCACCTATTTGAATAATGAATTACTATTCCCCCCCCCTCCCTTTTCACTGTACTGCGTACGGAGTATGCACCCTGAGATATCCTTCAACTATTTAACATTGCCATGTACTCATGTTCTAGACCTTTACTCTACCCCCTCCCCCTCTCTTCTTCATCTCTATTGCCTTTCCTTTGCTCCTCTCCTCCTTCCTCCATCCTTTGCTTTTTACCGTCTACGGATCTGACCGTCCTCCATGATGGCGAATTCCGTGATAGTCATAGGACCAAATAACCGAATATGCATTTTTCGCGGGGGAGGGTGAGCCGCTCTTCATACATATTCTTGGGCATTTTGAACCATTCATGGGCATAACCGATTGCCCGCAAGTCAAAGGTTATATGAATTCAGAAAATTCGCTACCGTCATTGCACATGCAAAATATCCTGGCTGCTCTACGTCACAGCCTTGCTCTAATTAGTGTTAAGCCGGATATTTTGCTATTTGCTGACCATTCATTGGATGCCAGCTCTCACATGTCTTCCTGCTGGGGGCTAAAAAACGGGGAGTACCTCTTATCTTGCGGACAACAACCCGTTGCATTAAAAATATCAAACTGAACACATGCACCCTGCCTACGCTACTGCTGTTACTCTCGCTACCCCGATTCCTTTACGGAGTATATTCCGCGGTTATTTCAAGACAAAAATACCGGCCACCCTGGTGAAATTTCCTTGCAATCTTGGTCTAGACCGCAGGCATGCATATAGCGCCTCTTGAAATACTCTGCCGTGTTTCTGGGAAGTTTTCCTTGCTTAGTACATATCTTACCGCATGGATTTGTTATGAGCAACGGGTGACAATGATATATTGGGAATCCTATCACATTTCCGAGCTATGTTGTCGTCATCCACACGAATTTTCCTTGATATCTTGAGGCGGGCTAGTTTGAGCGACAGACCTCTATTTGATATGTCAATTAATTTTCTAATCAAACATCCAACCCGGGCGAGAAGCGGATGCAGCATGCAGTAGAGGACTGTACGGTACATTCTGGGGATTGACATTCTGGACAAAACAAATATGACTAAATATCTAACGAAGAAAAGTCAAATAAGACGGAACAGTCAATCATTATATCCGGTATGGACATATGGCTTGATTCTAGCTCACCGGTGCAAGACCTTTAGTAGCAAAGAGGATTCATTACTGTTGGATTGGATGGTGAACTACTTACCCTTTTTGGGACTATAAAAGCCTGTCAAGACAGCCTAGTGTTTCGAGGCACCCTCGATTTTCTTGTCCTCGCATTGGCAAGACATGTTTTATAGCTGAGCTATGGTGAGAAGAAATCAGCATGTAAGGAGGAGTATTGGAAGCGTTAACTAACGGATCCATCATGCAGGAATAGTCAATAAGCTCCAGATCCCCACAATATGTATTCAGAGATTGACCGGATAAAAGCACAAGCATCCACCTGTCCAGATCGTTACCCACGTCTGTACTCCGTAGAGGTGATTGATGTGCTTGAAGCGCTGAAGGTGCTCCTTAACCTTGTAGTTACGGAGTACAAGCTTCGATAAAATAACCACGGATCGCCAGGAGACGAGTTATTAGGTTTTCATACCTCCTTGCATGAAACAACAATCCTTGGTTCTCCTGGCAGTCAGGGGCTAAGCCGTGGGGGTCCCTGGCGGCCCGCATGCGCTCTTCTTGGGCCAAGCTTGTCAATAATTTGGACTTTCCCATGACACTGAACTTTGGAGACAGCCTAGCGTGGAAGAGAATTACTCTGTGTTTTGGCGAGGCTGACCATTTCCAGGCTATACCGACAATGATTCTGCGTAGTTAGGTAGGATCATGAATACCTCCGATGGACTCTGGAGCATTGTTGTTGACGATACTAATGTTATATAAATAACAGTATCCTGTACAACTTTTCGCTCATGCTGATTAATTCTGTATCTCTTCCGGACAGTAACATTCAGATAACAATCGTGTCTTTATCCTAAAATCAATACCAGCATATTGTGACTGCTTTCGGGTTTAACGAGTGACTGGGGACCCGCCGAGCGTATGATTGCCAGGTTTGACTAATCATTAAAAGCGTTGGGCGTCGAAAAACAGTGGGCTGATGCAACTCCGAAACCTCAATAATATTAGTATCTTCAAGCAAGGAAATCGAGAAAACTGACGAGAATGGATTCCATCATATCCACACCACGGTTGAAGCTGATCCTGCTGACGAAAGCCGAGAGGGAGAGCCCAGAATTCCAATGGCTTCACCGACTCCACAGCAACGAGAAGTCGATGTTCTGGATGTAAGCACTGCCTGAAAGTTGATTTCTGTGTACTGATACTGATTTCATCTAGGCTCGGAGGACCATCAGACTCAGTAGAAAAAACTGAGAAACTCATCAGCAATTACCTGCCAGCAGATGAAGAAGCAGGAGGGGGCTACCGAGCCGTCTACACTGTTCATCGAACCGATGAGCCCTCCGAGTTCATCGGCATTATCACGATCAGCTCGCTTGATTCCACCAGCCTCCCGCTGCCAGAGAGTCTTACCATACCAGCAACAGAAGCGGCAACGACTCTGACCATAGAGATTGCCTACTCGTATCTCCCAGCCGGATGGGGTAAAGGGTACGCAACCGAGTCGATCAACGCAGTGTTTGACGGATGCCGTCGCGCCCGATCCTTTTGGCTGCCGTTCACAAAGCTCTACGTCAGAGCGATTGTAAACCACGAGAATTGGCCAAGCTTGCGGGTTATGGAGAAGACGGGTATGGTCAAGCGGGGAGTGCACGAATGGAGAGGCAAGGCTGTTTTCGTGGGCGGAAAATGGCGAGAGCAAGACACTATCTGTATCTTCGGCCAGCACTTGCTCGGCGATGCTGACGATATCTAAAAATCAAAAGGAGCTGGAGGAGTTTCCGCGGCTCAGAAGTTCCGGTTTCTATCTTTAGCCGAGTTGGTCCGGAAGAGGAAAGGGCCCAGGCACGAACTATTGCTGACTAAGATGACGTACTTCTCCGTTTTCGCGTTAGTTACCGACGGCACGGGATGCTTGGCAGGCTTGGTACTCTTGGCATATGACTGGGCTTCGGTCACGGGACGCAGCCTCATGATGGAGATGCGCGTGAAGAATGCACAGTAAGCAGTCGGGCGATGGGATGGAAGATACCAGAAAACAGCAGAAAAGAAGCACGAGAAGGAGATGGGAAGGGCGAAGTTTCGGCGGAAACGATTTGCCGAATAATATGCAGATGAGTCAACTCCATTCCCTTGACCATGATGAAGTGGGGGCTTTCGCTGGGATATCGATATCCGGGCTGAAAAGAGCGGCTCTTCGACCAGCCCTACGGCCGTGTCACGGGACCACTGCCGCGCCCTTTTTATTCGTATAAACAGCCTGGTTCAGCTCCCTGGCAGTAACTCGTCCCAACGTTGTCGCCAATAACATCCTACGCCTGAGGAGGCCGCTGAGGAGACGAGAGAATCGGTCCAGGATCTGACCGAGTGACCACCCCAGATTCATGTCTTACTGGCAAAACTCTACGCCCTTCAACGAGGGAGCGGGCGGCTATTACCAGCAACAGCCCCCTCAGCCGCAATACCAGCAACCATACCAACAACCTCCATACCAGCAGCCGTATCAGCAGCCACCGTACCAGCAGCCGCCATACCAGCAACCACCTTACCAGCAACCTCCATACCCCCAGAATCTCACACCACAGCCCCAGTACCCATACCCGTAAGTTATTCTAGAGCATAGCCTCAGCCTTCTCAGGGTAGCTATTCCCCTGAACTGACCGTTTGTCCCAGCACAACCTCTCCTACGCCTAGCTACAACCAACCACCACCTCCATCTCCACGTCCACCGTCCCAGCAACCACCCTACTATCCTCAAGAGCCGCCGCGGGCACCACCTTCACCTTACCCCGCGAACAACGGAATCAACGGGAATAACCGTCCCACCCCTCCACCACCACCACAGAGCAGTCAGAGCTTCGGTCATGGCGCACCATCCTCCTACCGCTTTAAATACTCGAACTGCTCTGGCCGGCGGAGAGCTCTTCTCGTCGGTATAAACTACTTTGGCCAAGGCAGGCCGTTAAAAGGCTGTATTAATGATGTCGCACGCATGTCTACATTTTTGAACCAGCGCTATGGCTACCGGCGCGAGGACATGGTTATTCTTACAGATGACCAAGCAAATCCAATGAGCCATCCAACGAAAGCAAATATGATCCGTGCCATGCAGTGGTTGGTTTCGGGCGCACAACCGAATGATTCGCTATTTTTCCACTTTTCAGGTACCCATCAATCATTGCCCGGTTCCTGTCCCGGCCGTATCCGGCTATGATCCTTGGTTGGATGTATCCATGCTGATTGGTAAACTTTAGGTCACGGCGGCCGTACCCGCGATCTAGACGGCGATGAAGACGATGGTGAGTTTGCCACTACTTTATACCGGAATTTTGAGAAGGTTAGGGTTTAACAGGTGTTTGTTCCAGGATTTGATGAAGTGATTTACCCCGTCGACTACCAAACTGCTGGCCATATAGTTGACGATGAAATGCACGCTATCATGTTAGTCTACCTCCAGTCTAGACCGTAACTCCAACTGACAGCATTCTTCCTAGGGTTCGTCCGTTGCAGCCTGGCGTCCGGCTTACTGCCATCTTCGACTCTTGCCACTCGGGAACAGCCCTGGATCTCCCCTTCCAATACTCTACACAGGTATGTATTATTAAGCTTTAACCCAAAATCAATACTAACTTTCAAGCAGGGTGTCCTGAAAGAGCCGAATCTCGCTAAAGAAACAGCCCTGGACCTTCTGAGTGCCTTCAAAAGCTACGAGAGCGGTGACATCCGTGGCGTCGCCAACACCACCATCGGCTTATTCAAGAAACTTACCATTGGCGACTCAGCTCGTCAGAAAACGCTTAGAACCAAGACCTCACCTGCAGACGTGATCATGTTTTCCGGCTCAAAAGATACACAGACATCGTACGTATATTTGTACATTCATCCTGCTTAACACACATCCCTTCTGACATGCTTTATTCAGTGCGGACACTGTTGAAGGCGGCTCTGCGCAGGGCGCAATGAGCTGGGCATTCCAAGAGGCGTTGAGAAAGAACCCGAAGCAAAGCTATATCCAGCTACTAAACAGCATACGGGCTGAGCTGAGTGGGAAGTATTCGCAGAAACCGCAGTTGAGCTGCAGCCATCCGCTGGGTAAGTTACCGTCCGGCTTTCGTCTGAACCCTGATTGAGATAAGTAAGTGTGCGCTGACATGGTTCACAGATACAAACTTACTTTTCGTGATGTAATGTCGCGTCGGAGAAAATGATAAGATAAGATCAGATGAATGCACGGGCCGTTTGCGATGACGATATGGGATACATTATATGATATTTACGACTCGATATGAAATAGCTAGCTGGCGTTTTTGTTTACGTTGCTTCGAGGTTGCTGTTACTTTCTTTCTCTTTTTCCTTTCTCTTTCTCTATATATAATATATATATGCAGACTGAACTGGTTCGGCTATATTGTTTATTGCTATTCTTATTCTTTATCTCTTGCGCTGCCCGACCTGTATCTGTAGATCGGTATAATATAAGTCTATGTACAATTTCTTTCGCCAAACAACAGGAACAACCAAAAAGAACACCTTCTCATACAGTCAGGGCAGAGAATGATTTATCGCATGTTAAGCATCATTGCATCTGGGCTCTCGACCATACGACCGACAAGCGCAGCCATTCTAGCCATGGTAGCGCCATCGATGACTCGGTGGTCTGCACTCCAGCTGAAGTTCATCATCTGGCCGGCAGCAACCTTTCCTTCAGCGTCGAAGACTGGCACCTTTCTGATCTTGCCGATGCCGAGAATAGCTACCTCAGTGGGTACAAGGACAGGTGCGACCACAGTTCCGCCAATGGTGCCAATGTTGGAGACTGTGATGGTGCCTCCGGAGAGATCTGCGGGTGTAAGTTTGCCTGCTCTGGCGACTTCGCTAAGCCGGCTGAGTTCAGCTGCGATATCGATAATAGAGCGAGCCTGGACGTTCTTGATGTTGGGCACTAGTAGGCCCGTGGGGGTATCCATTGCAACACCAATGTTATGGCTTGCGCGCAAGACGAGGGATGGCTTGGCAGGGTTTGAGGTGGTGTCTACCCGCGCATTGAGGATGGGGAACTGGTTTAGGGCGAGAGAGACCGCCTTGATGATGAAGGGGAGGTAAGAGAGTTTAGGCTGGGAGCCGTCCTTGGGCGCGGTGGAATTGAGATGGGAGCGGACGCGGGATAGAGCAGCAATATTGAGCTCGTCTGAGTAGAGGAAGTGGGGGATCGTGAGGGACTTGGTCATGCTCTTGAACATCTGGGACTGGATGGGGGTTAGGGCCTGGGTGGTCTCAACCTGTGGGGTGTTGAGGCCTGGAGCTGGGGCTGTAGCGGTGGCTGAAGGAGCTGCAGCAGGTGCTGGAGTCTGGCCTCCCTCGAGGTACCTCTGCACGTCTTCCTTGAGGACTCGGCCATGTGCACCGGTGCCATTGATGAGTGAGATATCAATGTTGTGCTGCTTGAGCATTCCTCGGACTGCGGGAGTTGCAAAGGTAGCGTATTTGCCCTTTGGTGGAGCTCCAACCGCCTCTGCTACCTGTGTAGCTGTAACATCTGCTGCTGAGGACTCTGCGGCCACGTCTGCCGCGGTGGTCTCTGCCGGAGCTGCTGCTTCTGGAGCTGGAGCTGGAGTTGGGGCGGAATCAGGGTACTTGGCGTCATCGACCTCAATGTCACAAAGCGCAGCACCGGTAGGGATTGTATCGTCTGGCTGGAAGTGCAGTTTCTTGATGACACCCTCATAGCGCGACGTTATCTGCAACCGTCAGCGTTCCGCCTTTCCAGACTGGCCACACCTCAGTCCTGTTATTCTTCTTATACGTACATCGTCAATAGCCTTGTCTGACTGGTACTGGCATAGAGGCTTCCATTCCTCGATCCGGGCACCCTCCTCGACGTACCACTGTATGACCTGGACTTCGGTAATTCCTGGAGAGCTGTTAGCTTCGCCATTGCCGTGCACAACAAGGGATAGCAGGACTAAGTACCCTCGCCGACATCCTTGAGAATCTGCGACCTGATGCCCCAGGGGACGGGGGAGCTATGGAACCGCCGCCGGAAGCGGGAGGTGTATGTGGCAGGCAAGCAAACGGGGGTCGAGGAGAGCAGTCCTCGCGTCAGGGACGCCCTGTGAACCAGCGATCTCACGGCAGACATCTCAATTGCAGATATATCTCACTCTATATATGTGGCCGGATGTCTTTGTCTGGATATCGAGATGTTTGGTCTGGTCGGGCAGAGCGAGCGAGCGAGCGAGAGACAGAAAGCAGGAAGGAGGAAGAAAGCGACTGGGCGGGAAGAGGGCAGGTAAAGCCGAGGGTAGCCGCCAAGTCACGGGGCGCGTGGAAAAGCCCTAAGCCCCACGTCCTGTCCCGATCGGGAGACGGCAGCGACCGCCGACCGCCGAAAGCAGAAGACTTAGGGCTTAGGGCTTAATGTGCTTATGTCATCGCTGCGTCAGCTTTTTTGTTCCTGCAGGCCGATTCCGCGGTTGAGGTTAGCCTTATTTTAAGTAGGCCTGGGGGGCCCGCTCGAACGCCTCGCGGACAGACGGAGGGTGGCTGATATCTACATAGTCACTGCTAGTACTACGGAGTACGGAGCATGAGAGTTGCACTTATGTATATGGTGCGCGATGGCTGGGACCGATCAACGAGATGAAACGCTGCTTATCAGATCCTTGTGTCGCGGCGGTGAGACTAGCCTGATACGGCAATGATGATGCAACTCCCCCTTAGCTGATCCTCCAGCCCCTCGTCCTGCCTGCGTCTTGCGGCTCTGACTTCATACTTTTAACTGATCTCCAACCTCATTCATCGTCATCTGCATCTTCACGCAGGAATACTAATCGAGACGGCATAGAGAGACATAGAGCCATGGTCGCCGAACACCTCACCGTACGCAACCTGACCCGGACGCCGGTCGTCCTCAAGCTGGTGGAGCGTTTCAACCCTCCGGATGGACCCAAGACGCTCGCCAGCACCTTCACCACCATGGTGAACAACATCACAGGCACCCCAGCTGAGATCGCTGCCATCCAGGAAGGGGCCCAGCCCTTTACCCGTCAAGACGTTGATATTCGAGTAGAGCCTTTCACGGAAGTACGCAGTGATGTCAGGTCCTTCGATAAGTCGGACAAGGAACGCACACGTCTCACCTTCGAGGTTGAAGGAGACCGATACCAGATACAGGTCCCAGTGCCTACCAAGGAGACCATTGTCATGAAGCCGCTTTCTCCGAATCCACGCTTCCACTTCACGGGTATCTTCAACCTAGAGCACGCCCATCTTGCCCTGTTTTCGTCTGCCAATCTCAACTGCTGGATGCGCGAGCTCAAGGATGATACCTTGACCTCTGCTCTCTCCATACCAGGCACTCACAACTCCCCGACATGCCACGTTGCTCCTCCATCCGTGCGTTGCCAGGCTGTTGGTCCTCGCGAACAGCTTGATAACGGTGTCCGTTTCTTCGATATTCGTGCTTACCCTCAGTGGCCGAATGATCCAGCCAAGGACGGGCTCATACTTGCTCATAGCGTCTTCCCCATCTCTCTCACTGGCCAGAAGACGTTTAGGGACATGCTTGATCAGATCGAGGAGTTCCTTGACCGTAACCCGTCAGAGACTCTGATTATGTCTCTCAAGCGTGAGGGTCCCGGAGAGCATCACGACCACCAGCTGGCCAACGTCCTCAAGACACATTATACCAACGCAAAACCATCACGCTGGTACACTGACACCAAAGTCCCCACTCTGGGCCAGGCAAGAGGTAAAATAGTGCTTGTCCGTCGCTTTGATATCCCAGACAATCTCAAGAAGGAACATGATGGCCGTGGCTGGGGTATTGATGCCACCGACTGGGCTGATAATACAGATCATGCCGTCTGTTCCAGCGGGACACTCTGTATCCAGGACTTTTACGAGGTCCTCGAGACAGAAAACGTTGAAAAGAAGATTGGTTTTGTTAACGCCCAACTCTGTCGATCCTCTGAGTGCTGTTATCCCCTGGGCACCCACAAACCAGATGGAGATCACTGTCCCTACTTTGTCAACTTCCTGAGTGCCAGCAACTTCTGGAAAGTTCAGACTTGGCCTGAGAAGATTGCTGCGAAGCTTAATCCTGCTACAGTCGATTATATCTGCCGCAGTCACAAGTCGGACAAAGGCAACTGGTCAACCGGTATCATTGTCAGTGACTGGGTGGGCAAAGATGGAGACTGGAATCTAGTCAGGTGCATCGTCGGTATGAACGCCAAGTTGGAAAAGTAGACCAGCGACTCTGATATCTAATGGGTGTACGATTTCTTTCTGTTTCTCTCCTTTTGTTTTCTTGTTTTCCTTGGTGGCTGGAATAGGTGGCTGGCTGGAACGGACGGACGGAACGGTACCGGTGATAGATGGTATGATAATGAGGAGGGATTAACTGGGGGAGGAAGTAAATAGGTATTCAAAAATCTGTTACATATACTGTCACATATATTATACAAAGTCTAGCCACGGAAACACAAGCTTCCATCTATCACCACTACTTCTGCTCGGCTTGCTCTTCCTTCTTGCCACCATTCTGCTCCTCTTCCAAAACACTCCTCCTACTCTCAAGAGTGAGATATAGGTTATTCCCTGCGCTCTCCAATGTCCTAGCCAACCCAGAGCTGACACCTTGCAGCATACCAACCAACTGAGCCCGTAATCCACCAAGTCCACCCTCAATGCTACCAACCCACTTCGTCTCATCAGCATCAAACACTTTCCCTTCCACTCTGGCCCCCAACAACATCAACTTCTGCAATCCAGCCTGTGTAGTCAGATCGTACAGTCCCGGGTTCGCCTTGCGTGGAGGTGGAGGGAACAATCCAGTCTTCCCCGTGGGAGCCAAAATAGAGAACGCAGCACGCAAATGGTCCGGAGACACAGACGGGAAGGAAAGTGTAGCTATCGGTCCCACAAGCAGGGTGGAAAAGTCATGTTTTCCACGCTTTGGCAGAACAGCTCGGTAAGCCGAATACGACAAGTCATGCGTTAATCGAGGATCTTCCTTATCCAGTATGGGGCCCTGTCCACCAACAGCCGCCGCATCAGGTCGGTAAAAATCCACCACTCTCATGGCAGCCTCGTATATAGATGTCTGAATGATCTGTAGCTTAATGGCGTCCGCAATCGCTGGTTCAGATCTACCCATTGCAGCATTGTTTTCGTCAACTTTGCGCAAAGCCTTGGTCAGCTCGCGCCGGATGTTGGCCCATTCGGTGGATTGGAGGTTATTATGTTGGAAGTAGATGATCAATGGCATTGTGCGTAGAATCGAGGCGTATTGTCGGTGCAGTTGGGATTTGCGATATTCCGGTCTTCGGTGAGAGAGCGGTTGTAGGGTTTCGGGTGACATTGAGGTCGCGGTGGCTGCTGTGGCAACAGATGCCATTGGCCTTGACCTGGTAAGGGCAGATAGAGATGCTGTGATTGATTGTAGCTCATGCTGGAGCAGGGTATGTGGTGTTCTCGTCCTCCGGGCAAGAGATTGGAGATGTATTCGTGGAGGCATTGTGGCGGGTAGGGAGCGTGTGCTGGGCTATAAATTGTTTTATCTTATGTTGAATTTATGCTGTAGCCCTCCGGCGTTTGATATTGTACGTCCGGAGTCGCTGGCGCAGCTCGATGAGTCTGATAAGTCCTTGCACGTTGCTGAAATTTGATGCTGAACTTGCCAAACGGACGGGAGCAGCAAAACTTTACTCGACGGCCACACCATTTTCCGCAATTAGTAAGCAGAACTAACTTAGCGCCATCGCTGGAGGTCAAGCGTACCTAACTTGTATCCAACGGCATCTTTTCCCTCTCTCTTTCTTCCCAGATATCTAGTGCCCCAGATACGGGGATCTGGGGACAAGTTGTACGGATAAATTTCATCGTTTCCGCTTCCAGTTGGGCGTGTATTGGCCGTACTTGACCACAACTCTCTGCCGTGACCCCCGCCCTCCAACGGTCCAGGCAGCAGCATTAACAGTTGTCCTTGGAGATCAGGGCTCTCATGGTTTGTTCTACACAACGGATTGTATGAGACAAGCTGATAAGTGGAACCTGCAGTTTATAGTCGTATTTATCAGAGGATTGCCAGTCTAGCACAAATCCTAGACGCAAAGAGTGGCTCAAGCACTTAAATCTTAATGTCGAGAATCACAACCAGCTTTATCTAAAAAAAACCCCTGATCTCTCGGACCTGCTAATCATTGTTGTTCCACCTATCCTTCCGCTCTTACAATCATTTTATAGATTAATTAACTACTACAGTGCATCAAGAGTAAAACAGCCCCGTTGTCGAATATACCATGCCCGTTTCGGTCTTTCACTGTATTATCTGCGGCTACTGGATCGAGAGCTTCGCGGCCGAAAATTGGCTGAGAGAATTCCGCATCAGTAGGTGATGCCTTTTGATGTTTGATGCATGTAACGAGGATCAAAGCTAAGTTTCTTGCTAGTTTATCGCAGTGCGAAGGGTGCGTTCATTTCTGGTGCTGGTTGCTACTCCAACCCCTTTAGAGGTGAATGGATTGCACCATCAGATAGTACACTTCGCTGGGATAGCCTGAGATATATATCCTCGCCCTCTGATAGAATTCCTGTTATGCGACAGAGCGAGGAAGGTGGACGTCATGGATTTGTCATGCATGACTTATGCTGGCAGCTTTTACGGAAATTCTACGCACCAGATGATGTTCCAATCAAGCGGCTTCTGGATGTCTGTAAATCTCTTCCGCTCGCTTTGCAGGGAAGCTGCGCTTTTTGGGGTCATGATTATGGAGGATTGCTAACTCTAGATACCCGAGATCATTATTCTTGGGAAAATGGGATGGAGGAGAACTTCAATAACGGCCCAGCTGATGCGACGGTGGACCCGTACGATGTTGCGGAAATATCAGAGTTTCTTACCATGTCGCATAATCTATCATCTTCACTGGGGACTTCACAGCCTCGGTTAGCGAGAGAAAGGAAAGAAGACTGTTTTGCCATCTTTCCATGGGAACTTATCGAAGAAATAAGTGCCAACTTGTTAATTTCGGATATATTGGCTTTAGTTTGCGCCTCAAGAACGTTCGGCCCAATCCTCTCCAGCCAAACATTTTGGGCTTCAAGATTCGAACCCGGCAGAGACCGAGATTTTCTCTTCGAGAAACGGAAATGCAAAGAAGCCAGGGACTGGATTAGGTTGTATCAACTTACGAACCGTTCGGTCAACCCCCCAGGACTAAAAAATAGAAGACGAATATGGAACTTAATTCAGAAACTTGCACCATACTTGGGGGCGTCTCTCGATAAATCTCTGAGCAATTCTCCACTAACTCCTTCTCACCACTGGATCCGTGAAGTAGCAGGAGATATTCAAGTCGAATTTGTCACGAGTGCCCGGGACACTTTCCATCAGGGCTGCCTCCTCTTTGACAGACAATGTGCTACAATACCCTCTAACCTTTCGAGCATTGGGTTTTCAATAGCAGAGGATAGCATAACTGGCATCCGCCTCGTCACCAGTACCCAAGAAGACATTCGCTTGGGCTACATAATTAAAAGCAAGGAGGCGCTGCTTGAAACTACATCTTTGTTTGTATTTATTTTAGCAGTCGATTCTCGTGGTATACGTGCTGTCCGTGTTATATACGGCAATGGAAGCAAGTCAGATTGGATAGGTAATCCAGCTGATACCCCAATCACTGAACGTTTGATGAAAGTTGGAGATATAAATGCTCTGGAGGTAGGAGTAGATGTAAGAACAAAACGATGTCTCCCTCTCATAACAGAGGGAACTGGATACTTACGTTGTATACGGTAACAGGGATACAAAATAATCAGCATTGCAACTGCTTCGTCTCACCCAGCACCATTTGGGATGCTTCTGCGGTCCAAAGCTTTTTGGTATCCTTCTATACCCAGCCCAGAGTTGTGTCTAAACGATCAATCATTTTCAGGAAAAGATCCGCTGACCGCAGGCTACCATCCATTGGCTTGGATTCACTTCGGAGGCCCTAAAGGTGCCTATCTCAAACATGTAACAGGAGTCCGTGCCATGGACATAGCAGACGTATGCATATTTGAGTTTGAATATGAAATTGACCTGCCCGTGGAAATACGCAAGCTAGGTCGCCGCAAAGTCCTGGAATTTTCGACCACGACTCGCTTCAACATAGACGGCCCTGGGGGAGAATATATCAGTAGTGTTGATGCATGTGTTATTAGCGGCAAGGGAAAGGATATGCACCCCTGCAGACGGGGAAGGCTGTTCTCTATCAAGGTCTGAAATTGGCCCCTGTTATACGTCAGACCTGACGAAAGTCGTTCTCCTAGTTGCTAAGCACATACTTTATTGACATGAAATAGTTTACAACAAATCATGGGAGATCAGCCCACTTCCCGGCCAGATGTTCAATAGTTGATCCTGGCTTCATGACACCACTATCTGTTGAACCTGGGACTATAGTTACAGGTCTTTATGGGGCTCAAGTACGCCCTGTTTTCAAGTTCCTGAATGGGCAGCATGTGCTAATTAGTTATATAGCACCCGGAGAGGGGGCTTATCAGCTTAGGAGTCATATCTGAGGTGGTCACCCATACACGAGCATAAACGCGAGTCCAAGAACGGTGGTCCCACCAAATGTAATTCTATCCTGCAAAACAATTGGCAAACACTTCCATCAAGCTAAGGACAGATTTAGGAGCTAACCACTCGATGACCTTGATTTCATAAAAATTATCTGGAGCTTATTTATATACAGACTATTGATAGGTGGTGGTAAAGGTGAACTTCTGTCAGTTTTTGTATTAGTCATCCTGTTCGCTAGCTACATCTTCGCACATTCGATAGAGCTCAATATCAATCATCCTCCTTCTGATAACTTCTTAGATATTGTTTTGGGTATATAAATCTAGCACGGCTCCGTGAATAACTCTTAAACTGTGACGAGCTCAAAGTTCCTCCTATTCACTTTATGTCTGATACCAAAGAAGACGGACCTGCCCCATACATAGTGAAGAGGTATGGAGGATCTAGACAATATATGTAGTTGGGGTCCGATGTTGTTGAAGTTGAGATGCTGACCTATTAATAGATTGAAGTTAGTTAGTCAATACTTAGTCACTGTCTTAGTCATCCATGAGTCATCCGGAGGGGCTCTGGTGATCCCTGCATGGCGGGAGCGGACTAAATATTGAGAAATAATGGAAGCGAGCGAGACGAGAAGCTGAGGAGTGAGGAGCTTGTATGGCTGGCGAGCCTAGTTATTTATAGAGACAAGGACAGCTGGACTGAAAGATGCGTCGCTGGTCCTGCATCTGTCTCCTCTTCTACTAGCAACACCCCCGGGCATCATCGACAAAGAGCCAGACGGACAACAGAGACGGGTCTTTGAGCTATGGCTGCATCACACGGTACAGAGCCTGAGAAGGTCTCAATCTCGCCGTTGCTCAAGAGCTTGGCATATCCTGATGCCAAACACATCAAGGCGCCTGCTGGCGAGATAGCTGCTGCCTTTGCCCTCATCTTCGAGGACAGGCTGTCTGCTATACAGACAGCGGCATTGCTCACACTGCTGCACTCGACGGGGCTGGATAAGGACCCTGATGTCATTGCCCAATGCTCCCACCGCATGAGAGAAGCTGCCACTCCGACAGAGAAGGGCCCATTGCTCGCAGTACTCGAGAAGCGAGGCCGAAAGGAAGGCTCCTACAATGGCGGATTGGTACGTTGTTGCGACGCCCAGCGATCAATAACGGTTCATGAGTTGGTTGCTAACGGCTTTTACCTGTCAATATAGTGCGATATCGTCGGAACTGGCGGCGACCATCACTCGACGTTCAACATCTCCACGACCTCATCAATCGTTGCATCACCTTTCCTGATGACAGCTAAACATGGCAACAGGGCGCAGACATCCTTCTCCGGATCCGCAGACGTCCTTATGCATGTTACCCCTACTGCACCGAAGATTGAAGCCGTCAACGCAGGAAACCTAGCCAAAGTGCTCGAACAAACAAACTATGCCTTCCTGTTTGCTCCTGTCTTCCATCCAGGCATGATGTACGCAAACCCCGTCAGAAGAGGTCTTGGCCTGAGAACAATTTTCAACCTCATGGGACCCCTGGCCAACCCTGTAGACTGGGCCATTGAAGCTCGAGTCGTTGGCGTAGCGTACCAGGCCCTTGGGCCCGTATTCGCAGATGCTCTGCGTCTGAGCGGCGTGACAAAGGCAATGGTCGTATGCGGAGAAGAAGACCTAGACGAGATCAGTTGTGCCGGCAAGACCAATGTCTGGAGAATTGTTGAATGTGACCCCTCGGAAGCTACTCCCGTGACCCCAACCCAGGCGTACGACTCAGAAGGCAACGAGAGGGTGTTGAAGCCAACCAAGATCGAGAAGTTCTCTATCGAAGCCGCGGACTTCGGTCTACCCCCTCACCCGTTGTCTGAAGTCGGTGGCGGTAAAGGGCCTCAGGAAAATGCACTCAAGTTGATAAGCATCCTGCGAAACGAGTTACCTCGTGATGACCCCATCTTGCACTTTGTACTGATGAATGTTGCTGGACTTCTGGCCATCTCAGGAGTCTGTGAAGCCGACACTAGTAACATGGGCCCTGGAGACGATGGTAAAGTGATCACTGAACGTGGGCCAGGTGGTCTCAGATGGAAAGAAGGCCTGAGACGTGCTCGTTGGGCCATTGAGAGCGGCGAAGCATATAAATGTTTCGAACAGTTTATCAAAGTGTCCAACACATTTTGAGTTGAGGAAAGGGTAACATTGTCATAGACAAGGCAGGTAGCCGCTGTTGCCATTTTTTTTTGTTTCTTTTGGGGTTTAAACCTTGCACTTGATGTTCTCGGATATGTCCTTCATTTTTAATATTTTTCTACCTTGGAATATCTCCAGGTACTTTGGTTCAAATATTATCTAGGAATAGAGCAATATTCTACCACGTTGGTAGCCAATTCACCTACAATGTCAGTCACGGGTTAGAACAGTAAAGAGGAAAATGGAAAGCCATGAACTTTTGTAGAATATTATTTTAGCATTTCAACGGGAAAGGTTCTGCGGTTGTTCAATGAAGATCCCGTCGAGTATTCCCAAGTAATGTTGTCATATTTTAGTAAAATGAGAATAAAACACACAGCAAATGCCGGCCATGACACCTATATCCCCGCGCGCCAGTACTGATAAAGGAGAAGTAATCGTAGTAATCGCCGTAAAACACAATCTATCGAGCTTGGAATTGTACCATTCTGCCAGAGTGACAACGTTAGCCGCCAGCCCTTGTATAGACAACTGCGAAACCACAAAAAATGGCTCACCTCTTGGTTCTCTCCTTGTATAGTACTCGATGACCACACTCTTTGCATCGGATCTGATCGTTTCGTTTCATTGAGACGCGCGAGCTGCAGTCTCCGCAGATGTAGACGACTGATAAGACCTCATTGCCGGTGGTTGCGCCAGCGGTGCTTGTGGACGTTGGGCCCTGCTGCGTGAGCGAGGGGACCTGATAGGCTTCTCTGGACATTTTGTAGAATATTAAGGAGCTGTAAACCGCCCTTCTGTGTGTTTTGTCTGTGGTTTTGTCTCTGGTTATGGCTGTTCCTGTCGTTGTCCGTCTGCTGCTAAGACGTTTTTTTACTGCTAAAAAAAGCAAAGGATAATGATTATATAATCAATCGTTGGTATCACGTGATGAACGCCCCAATATTTCCTAATTAGGAAAAATGAACATGGATGGATAAATACACACCCCCTTGATGCTATTCTCGCAGGACTTATCAAGTCCAACATGAGGCGATGAGGAAAATACCAGTAAAACTGTACTCTTTTCTTCTATATCTATTCATATATACCTGGTTCGTACATTAATATCTTATTAACAATATTTACTCCTCGCACTTAGTAGCAGTGTCATCATTTTCGGCGTGAGAATTATCACAGACGTATACCCAACACTCTGGATTGGTACAGTCACCATTGTTACACTCATCTCTGTAGCACCTATCACCGTGGAGTTGTTTACTGCCCCCAGAGCCGAGACAGTCAGAGTCATCATTCTCAATATAGCCGCAAGTGCCACATAGGATTCCCCAGCTCTGGTCTTCTTCCTGGTGAGGCCTGCCGCACTGGGAGGCAGAGCTAGAAGGCATATGTTTATATCCAGAGGTTAAACTTCCATTGATATCTTTGTCCTTGTCAGACTCATGATTAGGATTGGTATCCTCTTTAGAGCAGTCGCCAGATGATATACTGGAATCAGATGGCCGTGGAGCAAGCACACATTCGCATCTGTCTGATTCAGCGCTTCCATTGAATGCACTAACACACCACTCAAAGTTCCAAACACCTGGTACCAGAAAATACTGGTCACTGCAAGGTTTGCTCTCTGTGCCATTGACCTTGCAGAGCTCGCTATCCGGCTCATTTACGTTGCGGAACCAGAGTTGATAACCGGCAGCAGCAGGAGAACCAGTCCAGGTAAGGTGAGCAGAGGTTGCATCTTTGGCTGTAATTTTCAAGTCAGTAGGTATTGGAGGAGTGCCTCGGCCGACGGTGACACTTCGGACTCCCTTGGGAAATCCTCCGCCGGCATCGTTCCAGGAAACGATGGCAAGTTGATAATGATGCCCCGGGATAAGATCATCAACATGAGCTGGGGATTCCTTGAAGCCTGCACTAGTGATGAACGTATGTTCTTTATCTTTATCCCAGTACAGAATTTCATATTCCGTGACATTGAAGCCACTAGGACAAGAGTCCCATGAGATATCGAATCCAGTAGTGGTAGCGTTTATTACCACTTTATCGGGGCCAGGAGGTGTTTTTGGAGTTGATTTGGCTGATTTAATAGCCGTCCAGCGGCCTTTTAGTGCATTGCCTGCACTTGCACGTACTTGAACCTCATAGACCCATCCTTCCTGTGTCCACTGAGCGTCCCATCGATTCGAAGAGACACTGCTGGTGTGGAACTCTGTGATTCCTGAGATCCTGGACCGGACATCGTAGCTCATCGCACCGTATACTAAAACTAGTTAATTTGAGTGCTCATCTGGGAGTTCATTCAAAAAAAAGAAAAGGAGACTGATACGTACTTGCATCCCAGGAGGCGGTGACTCCCCCCGGGCTAGAGACTACTCTGAAATTCTTTGGGCGAGGCAAGGATCGCTTCGGTATATTTTTGGGTATTACCAGCGGGGCTGAACCGATATTGAAATCTCTAACCAGGGCGAGTGAGAATGCGCGTGCAATTTCATATTCTCCAGTCGCATTTGGATGAAGGCCATCGTAGCCAGCAGGACACCCATCCGGGCCACAGCCATAATGCTCACAGACCTCCACAAGATGAATAGGAGAATCAGCCGTACTCCACCGCGGTATAGCACAGCGAAGTAGGTTGTTATATTCCCGTGTGGAACAGGGCAAATCTCCACGCCCACCGATCATCAACCGTTGAGGAACATTGGCAATAGCAAGCTTGAGGAAGGGATTAACCCTGCGAGCGTTATCAACCAATGTTTTAATACTTTTAAGCGTTCCAATGGCACCGCTTTGCAGCCATCCCAGGTCATTAAATCCCAGCATCAAAAGCATCAAATCTGCCGGATGGGCCATCAAAACATCCTCTATCAAATCTTTATCCAACGCAGCGGTTCGCCCCCAGACGGCGAAGTGATGGCTGTCAAAATCCGCCGATACACCACGCGCATAGCCGCCATCTACCTTGATACCCTGTCCAGGCGTGGGTGAGCCATAGAGGGGGGGAGGTGATGGCGGCCTAGGTCTGTCTGGCTGGACGGTGCCAGTGTAGGGTCCGACAAAGGTGACGGCGACATTCTGTTCACGAAACCACTGCCAGATTCGATATCGCCAGGTCCAGTCCCCTTCGTGGCCCTGGGTCATAGAGTCGCCCACGACTATCAGCTTCAGCCCCTTGCCCCCTGATGCCGATGAATTTTCAACATCTCCATCGCCAACCAAAGGTACGTTTGTCTGCTGAGTTGGGAGGTCGGACATATAGGTTGGGATGTATAACGCTATGCACTGCTCTTATCACAGGGCAGGCTAACAAACAGGCTACTTAGATATCTCAGGGATAAGGCAGCGAAGATGCTGGCTGCTTTTCACCGTGGACCCTGAAGCCCTCTCGTATTAATATTCTCCCGAGAGGCGTCCATGACCTCCATCACAGGTAGATCATCGTCTCTCTCACTTCAACACACAACTCCTATATCGCTACAATGGAACTTCAACCTTTGGCACTGAGTCAGGGAAACTGCTTCAGCAGCTGGTTATAAGATAAAGCTGATTGACGTCGAACGTTTAGTTTACGAGCTTTCAACATCCACCAGGTCTCGAACAATCAACAGAAGACAATACCCGGTATGATTGCTGAACTTAACCGTGGTATCTTTGCCGTGGAAGGCAATGATGATAGTCCTTTACATTAGGCAGTCGAACTTGAGCTTCTGGTACGCAGGATTATGCTATAGTTATTGGGAGAAGAAGATATGTTAACTATCTGGTTTGATCGTTCATAACTATTTTTATAGTTAGCCACCTAAATTCTAGCTTGTCGAGTTTCTTTTATTTCTTTCCATCCCTTGCTTCGGAGATGCATCGGACCTGCAGCAGCATTGAGATATCCCCGGGGCAGCCCCTTCCTCTCGCCATGCCGGACTGTGGCCGCGGGCTCGACTTGCTCTTTGCCTGCAGAGCATCGAGTATAACTGCGGCGTCCCAGGCCCGTCTCTGTCGTCGACTCTGCCGCTGGATATCCAGGCAAGACTGGACGTATTATCTCTATCTGTTAGGCCGCCGTCACGCTGTCACTTTCTCTATATCTTTTTACTCTCTCACCGCTGTCACTCCTTCTGATATATACCTGCAGAGCATAGCATGATGAGTTACGGGCAGGCTGGCGCTCCTTATGCTTCACCTCCAAGGAACCAGACCGGTCCCTACTTCAGCCCAGGATACGCTTATCCCCCATATTATCCGAGAAACAGGAATGGCACGCCACGGGCAGGTTGGAATGGCCCGGTTCCTCGCTATCGTCGGTATAATAACCCGCAGTTATTCATGCGGCCTGTTCTGTCTTACCCTAGAGCCATTCCGAGGCGTCGTAATCGTCGGCAGAACGAGGCGTGGACGGGCTGGGGGCAAAGTCAGTACCCGCCGTATACACCAGCATTATTGCCTGCATCGCTCCACGACTGCTCCACCGATAGGTACAGCGTTTCAGCCTCTCCGAGACGGGTTCCACGGGTGGTTCCAGATGCTTCACCGGAGAAGGCGTTTAGTGAGATCATGAATGGAGCGTTTGACTTGAAGAAATCCCCCCTATGCCTGGGGAAGACGTTGGAAGACATTGATACCACCCATACTTCACACAGATTGTTACAGCAATCAAATCCCTTTGGATATCAGAAGCAACATCAGGGAAAACGGACTGCCTCTTCTCAAATCACACCCCCAGCAGAGACATACAAGAAGCCTAACTCTTCTTCTTCTGGTCGAAGCAGCCGATTTGGATATGAGAGTAATACATTTACTCCAGGGGAGTCTGAACTTTCTACCCTAGCCCACCTGATACGGCAGAATACAAAGCAGTCGGCCGAGCTGCAACAACTCCTCTTTGAATTCTTGCACCAGAAACAAGAGGAGTTGAATAGTCACTCAGCTAGCAGCTCTCGCTCGGACAAAGTGCAAGAGTCCACTGATGAGAATGATGGACTGCTAAGCCCTGGCCCACACGTTGCAAATGGAGGTGGTGAAAGTCCTGACCCTCCACATGGAAGCAAGAATAATTTCAGGGGCCACATGATAGAAGGTGTCGGGTTAGCTTCTGATTCAAGGTCCAACTCGGAGTCTGAGAGTAAATCTACCCTGCCAACATCAGTGGATGCAAGATCTCGCGGTATGTCATTGAGTAGCCCCTGGCTGGCGGATAACCCCATAGTTACTTACAACTTTTGCAACAGATGGTGCCGGCTACCCCAAAGATCTGCAAGAAAAGTCTCTTATCAATGCCATCGGTACTCTCCACCATCTCTCTAGCTCTGAAGGCTCGGATTTGTCCGAAGATTCTGGCGAGCGGAAGAACCGCTTTGAGCGACCCCCTAGAATAGGAAGATACGAGTCCACGGACGCCGATAAGCGCCGTACCTGGCGGCGCCATTATGGCACAGACTATTGCCAACGCGCCCCATCTCCAGGCGGCAGTCCTTCGGGAAAACAGGTTGAATTTGATTTAGTGAGTATATAACGTTACTCAAGATCTAGAGTGCATAATTGAATACTTACTGTTGTATGGTAGCTCCCGAAGCCTCCGTCTCCAGGAAGCCCACATAGTTCCTCTACCGACAGCGTGAGGCGTGTCGAAACTTTGCTAAACCCTCCTAATCGATACTCATCCAGGCCCTCGTTCGAGATGTCGAGTCCCCAATCTTCTTCTGTGGATGGATCTTGGACCCCGGGTCAATGCGTGCCTTCAGAATTGCGTTATTGCCATAACTATGCCCGTCCAAGTGACCATTCCTACGACTCCTGGAATAGCAGCCCGAGATCTCCATGATCTTCTCCACAGTTTCTGGTACGGGCGTGAGGAGGTATTCCAAATAAAAAGCAGAAGTGCACCCTGTCTTTCTTTCCAGTCTATCCCCCATGTTTCTACTATTCTTAAGTCACTGCCCCTTTATCCTCTTTGTTTGGTTTTGCGGGAACCGCCTTTCTTTCAAGATTCTAATCCATAGAGATAGACCAATAATCAAGGCAACGCTTCTATTTTTTTTTTTTTTTTTTTTTTTTTTTTTTTTTCAAACTATTTTTTTTTCATTTTATTTTTAACTCCTAATTCTCCTAATCCCTAAGTGTGTTTTCTTCAGTTT
>QQSR01000167.1:0-46132 GCA_003664465.1 Trichophyton mentagrophytes
AAAAAAGAGACAATTCGAAAAAAAGACAAATTAAAAAAAAAAATTTTAAGAAAAAAGAAAAAAAAAAAAAAAAAAAAGGGTTTAAAAAAAAAAAAAAAAAACCCAAAAAAAAAAAAAAAAAAAAAAAAAAAAAAAAAAAAAAAAAAAAAAAAAATAAGAATATGAAGGGGAGATAAGGTTGCTTTTGGGTGCTGAGTGCTTTTACTTCTCCGCGGCATCATTTACACTGGTTCCCTCGCTTGGAGGGATACCCTGAAGGTCTTTCGACCCTGCGCCGCCCTTTCGCATGGGTGGGAACCAGAATCCGGGATGGAAGATGGTGAATATAGCAGCGCCCAAAGCAATCATCCTAGAGTCATGTCAGCCATGAGCCAAGTATAGGTGTACAAGAGACATCATATCAGCCTTACATTCCGTCAAGGAGCAGAAAGTCCTTCTCATTTCGCATGAGCGGGTTGCCCCAGCCGCCAGCCATCTCAGGTAGACTATACAACCACCTTGTAAATATCAAGTCCCAGGATAAGGTAATACCTTGAGCGCTTACCGGTATATGCATCGGATCAGGATGACGATATAGGCAAAGGCATCTGCCGCACAGAAGATCCAGAACGATTTACGTGCTGCAGCTCCATGGGGCAAACCGCTGGAAGAAAACCCCTTTCCACTTCGGTATGCTCGGATGAAGAACTCAAGGGCAAGAAGTCCGCAAACCGACATGGTAGCTACCTGGAAAGCAATACCGGCAATGATGATACCATTGCCGACGTTTAGCAGCTTATAGTTACTCTTTGTTGCTGCGGCAGCAACCCCACCACCAACTGACTGCAGTATAAGAGAACCGATATCGCACAGAATGAACACCCATGTGTATAGCTTTGGCTTGATACGGGAGTGCTCTGGGCCAACAAAGATGACGATATGCTTGATTGTCAGGTAGACGCCAGCAGCCAAGAAGGTGGGAGCCAGGATGAGGCAGACAATTTGGATTTGAAATGCATCTTTGGACCAGGGATTCTTGTTCATGAGCAGACGCCCTCCGTAACCGATTGCTTCTAGGGCGCAGGCCATGAACAGCGCAATCAGAAAAGACCATGTGCGAGTGAAAACTCCAAGGCCCAGCTGGATGAGAGCCAGGAAGGCGAAGAATGCAGTCAGGAAGGCATTTGACCCGAGCTGGGGATAGTAGCCGTAGGTGGTGGCCACAACCGGGCACATTGGCCCAACCTCCGTACAGGTAGCAAAACTTGGCTGTGCCATTGTCCTTTTTCTCTTATTGTTCTTTTTTTTTATTTATCTTCTCTTTCCCCGCTCGATAGTTAACGAGCAGCTTTGATTAAGGGTATTGAGATGGAGATTCCGTCTGGCCCAGCAAGACGTAGTAGTTAGGATGAACGGGAACCAACAGAGCAAAAGGGAAGAAAGGAACAAAAGAGACGGATATCGCCTGCGATAAGTATGGAGCCATGAATCATGCATAACTTTCTGCATCGGTTCATTATTAGTTAATAATACGCTGGGCGAGGACGGGGACTGGGGAGGACTTGATATCAAGTCGTTCTCGCTTTCCTGCGCTCGTTCTCGCTCTCGTTTTCTCTCTCCTGGCGTTCCGAACCCTGGATGGGCTCCACGGGGTCGGCCATGTCTCCCGTTAACCCGTGCAGCATGTCCAGGCTAGCTTGTCGATAAAAAAGGAATAAAAACGAAAAGAAAAGAAAAGAGAAAAAGTAAGCAATAATAGCTTGTCTCCAGAAGAGCGTCGGCAGCCAGCCAGGGAGGTTCGCAGCTTGTTAATTTGATGATCGCTGCTTGCATGCCTCAGAGCTGGACGGTGGATTATCCGGGCCTTCCGCCGGCATCATTGGCCAGCGCTCCCGAAAAGCCTTATCCCCAACCACGCTACGGTGACAGCCAGGCCAGCGGACACTGAGCGACCTGTCATTCTGGGACATGCCGGCAGGTAATGGCTGTTATTAATGCGGCGGGACTGCTGGTCAAAACATGGCGCCCCGGAGATCGCACAAGAAGTCGCGGAATGGATGCGACCAGTGCAAGCAGAGACGAGTCAAGGTAGGGTTGTTGTTGTCCAAGCCAGCAGAGCTTTTTTCGTTCGTTTTTGCCCTTGCACCGCATGCTTCCCCCCTCGCTGCTATTAGCTATTGGGTCGTGTTAAGACGTGGGATGGATGCTGTCCATATATCAAGGTCGATGGCATCGTATCTCTGTCTCCTTAGCTGGTTGTTGGCCGGGCCTGACCGGTCAGGCATAATAATAATTGCTGCGTACCGGGCAAAATATATGAAGACTTCATATATATATAGCCCGTCGACATCCAACCCACCCCCATCAGCTGCGAAGGTGCCTGGCCCCATGCTTATTCTTGTCTCTCTGCTGTTTTAGTGTGACGAACGAGGTCCTCCTTGCACCAACTGTCAGAATCGAGAGATAAATTGCGTTTACTCGTTGGCGGCTGCCCGCAGAGTCAAAGCAGCCTCAACGACGTCTGCCGAAGCGTCACCCATACAATCATCCCTCTCACCAAACGCGCCTCCCGTCCCCAGCGGCAACCAATACCATAATGGGCGGGCCGAGCCAAGTCCAGGCCCACCTCCTCCTGTAGCACCACCTATTCTCCCTCTACCTCCTGCCGTCCGTCTGCTTGAGTTCGAATTAGCCCATAAATACACTACCGATTCATATAAAAGCCTTTGTGGCGTACCCGAGGATGGGTATGCATGGCAGGCCCATATCCCACGCCTGGCAATATCTAGCCCGTTTTTGATGGATGGGATCTTTGGGTTGGCGGCCTTGCATATAGCATCAAGTGCGAAGCATCCGTCTGAAATTGTTTCGTACTTTGATGCTGCGCTTCGATACCATACCCTTGCCTCGTCACCTTTCCGTGAGGCCTTAAATAACATCACACCGGCCAATTGTGAAGCCGTCTTTGCCTTTGCCATCATCACTACGGTTTTCACATTTTCCTCAACGCAGATAGCACCAGGCGGCAGGGAAAGCGGGACTGTACTTGAAGATGTGATAGCAATATTTGAGCTATTGCAGGGGATCAAAGGCATCTTTTCAGTTAGCGAGGGTTGGCTGGAAATCGGCTGGTTCTCATCAAGCATCAGAATAGAATCAGAAGATGTCCCGGTAAATAACGAGCCGGGAACCGAAATTGCCTTCCAAAGGTTAATGGCCTTTACGGATGAGACATTAGCATCTGCCAGCGCGGAAGAGTATAACGTTTTCAAGCGCCTAGTTCACAAGCTTGAGCTGTGTTTCTCAATATTCCGTGAGAAACAAGATCAGAGCCTGGTATTATCGTGGCTAAGCATGCTGGATAAGAATACTGTATGCGAAGCCCGGCGCGGCAATCCCTTGGTACTGCTTCTCTTTATGCATTGGGCGGTTCTCATGCATCTTATGGAACCTCGCACCTGGTGGGCTAAAGGCCTCGGAGCCGGGCTAGTTGCAGAGTTGCTAACTCGATTCCCGTCTGATCCCCGGTTGGATGAAATGACTCGGTGGCCTCGAGAGAAGGTAAACCTTCGCCCAATCAAGCTTTTGGCATAAAAGTATTTTAGGTCAAACTGCACCGGCGCGGGAGGTATGACAATAAAGGCTGAATCCGGAGTAGGCTTGTTCTTCCCTTTTTTTTTTTCTTTTCACCTCCCCCTTTCCTCTCCTAGGATGAGATTAATTATCCTTTCTTAAATGATGTAACACGATGGCAGTGTTGCCTCTGTTATACTTTACGTTCATCTTCTTTTTCCCATGTATATTTTAGTTCAGCCGATAATGGACTCGCGTCTTCAAATATGCAATCTCAACCAAAAAGTTTCAATATGAAGACTTCCCGAGGTGAGGGTCAAGTTCATCAGTTTGAAACTCAAGAAATAAAGATATGACCAGTTCACTCACCATTAGAAAACTCAGCGTTGGAGCCACCCAGGCGCATGATACTTCGAGACCAAGTTATCCCGGGCAATCCTGCAAAATAATATTTCTATCTGTGACTCGTTGCAACATATCACTCCACATCCCTGAGTTATAACAAACATGGGCCACTCCACAATTCCACTGCTTTTTTTTTTCAGTTCTCTCATGAACTATATTAAAAATAAAAAGAGACGCACAGGGTGTTCTATAGTGCCAAGAACGGGGGACTGTCGGACGAACGGGATATAAGAGTTAAAATGCCATAATTGTAATGGCCGGTTGGATCCAGGAAGTATCCCGGAAGTATGGAGTACTCGGGCTGAACCGGCCAAGTACGCCAAATATGAGCAACGTTAAGACTCGTCCTGTCTCATGGCGCCTGCCTGGATGCCTGTGTTACCGAGCCAGGATTTCTGTCTGGGAATCGAATCCGACGATAATGCGAGAATTGCCCGGATATCAAGGCACGACGCATTTGTTCATGTGATCGGCTCTCTCATCTTTTTGGCATATGTAAGGGCAGAGAGGCAGAGCGTCTTTTTGGGGTATTATGCGGCTCTCACTTCTGATACCGTCATGTTTGTAGATCCTTGCCGTTATTCTCTTAAAATAGCAATCGATAGTCCCATGTCAGCTTAGACAAATATTCAGGACCAGGACTCGGCCTCTCAGCAGTCCACAGCACGCTCAGTCAGGAGGAGGGAGATCCCGTCGCGTCTATGAATGCCGTTGACGTCGTGTTGACGTTGAGTACTTCAACTGTCGTTGAAAAATAGATATCACGTGCACTCTGCATTTCGGTGAGTCTATTTTCACTTCTTCCAATGTTTGTTTTTCTTTCGGAGCGCGATCTCGCCTACTCAAGACGAACGACCGGCTCACTCGCTAACGGAAAGGAATGACGGCGAGCGGCGCCGCTAACTAACAAGCAATATACTCCATATATCCGGCCCTAGTGTCAATACTACTGAGAGTAGATCACCGTCCTTGCTGCATGCTACTTATAGTTCGTTGATGTGGTGCAAAACTGACAAATCTTTCAGGATGTTTAGAAACAAAACATGAGGTTCTTCATTGGCATCTATATCTAGTTACCCTGATGACAAGGACAATATCTCTCTATAGCATTCCTGAGCCTCCACGGAAGTCCCAGTGACTGGTCTGTATACAGGAATATTCGGGCATCTAGCTTGGCCATGGGCGGCAGCGGCCGTTTTTGCCATCGTTGTCCTAGCGAGTTCGTTAGCGGGAATTGACAATATTGCTCACTAAGATGGAATATCCACTTACGACGACGCAACGGCAGTATCTGGCGGCACAGTCTTGGTTGTGGTTGCACGGGCGGTCAACAGGGCACTGGAGATAGCATCCAGGTTAGCGGTGAACACGTCTAGCTGCTGTATGGCAGGTGTGGATTACCTCATCAGCGAGAGGGTTGTTGTTCCTAGCACCGAGGGTTGCTGCAAAGCCAGTGGCAGCGAGCATCATGCTGACGATCAAGGAGAGCTTCATCTTTCTGATTCTTCTGAAGTGGGTGGAATTGTTTGGGATGGTTGTGTGTTTGCGTGTTTGTGCCTGGAAAGATATGAGGAACACAGCAGGTCAATCGCACTTTATATAACTCTCCATGCTCGTCTGCTGCCATCTGTTTGCACCTTGAGAGGATCAAACAACAAGGCACAGCATACGGAGTAGAGCAGGATCAAACCAGCTGTTGACCTCTTGGAAGGTACGGTTCCAATTCTCGCGCATGAAGTACCGCTATCTGCATTGAATCACCTACCCCAGATGTGCTGGCAGGCCAAAAATCCTCCTGGAGGATTGGAATCCTGAGACATGCTTCCAGAGATGTATTGTTATCTTGCCTCTGGTGGTTCGACCAAGCCACAAAGATCGACGGACAGCAGAGCATCGCTCCAGTTGAAGCCAAAAGGTAAAAAGAACTGTTATTTGATTCACTTCAGCTCGATCCTCCAGTCTTGTCTTTGACATTTCTGTGAGAAGCTGGGCATGATCTACGAAGTTAACTACTAAGACGATCGATTCCGTGAGATCTTGCTGTCACATATTCCATTAATATCCTTTAATATCGAAGATCTAGCCCTGTAGTAATGATAGAGCATTGGCTTATTCATACACCATCGCTAAGCCTCCAACTTCAGCCCGCCCATAATTCAATCTAGGTATGTTGGTATCAGATAGATAGCCGCCAGCAGCTCCTTCACGGTCTCTTAATTGTATGAGGTCAACTTCCGACTTCTAAACACCTTCCTCTTTAGTCCCGGAAAAACATAATCTATCACGTGATTTAAATGGAACAAAGTAAATCCGATGTTAATGCAAACAAAACAAACAAGCCGAAAAGCGTAAGTTTCTCGATCCGGAAGTGCGTCTTCGATCTCCCAAACGGGCAAAATCGACGACTTCAACTTTCGGCTTCATCGACTTGCGTTTGCGGCTCGAATTCAAGATATCTCAGTCGACGGTTTGCTCGCTGATACTGGCAGAGCACGATGCCTAGGAGAGGCCGCTGCATAAGACCCTGACGCCGAGCGAGTTTCACTGCAGACGGAATACTATCAGTCCCCGCGAAACCTGGACATCTTACATCTCGCCCGCACATCCGAAGCGCATCTCAACACACACATACGATGGAGAACTTTCCGACACTAGAACAGGCTGCGCGAGGGCGGCAAGGCGATCCTATGCGTCATCCCCAAGGCGGAGGACATCACGGACCCAGCCCGCCGAGCAACCCGCAGCAGCAGCAGCAGCAACAGCCGCAGCAACCTCAGATCCCTCCGGCTTCCGCTATACCGCTTCTTGAGCCCCAGGGCCCTCCTCAGCTACCTCCCCAGCTCTTTACGACTGCAGCACAGCTACTAGACTTAACAGACAGTGAGATCTTTACCTTTCCGCGTTGATAGTGGGGAAGTTGTGTGTGTGTGTGTGTGTGTGTGTGTGTGAATTTGGGGTTCATCTGGAATGGGGAAGTGAGGTTTATACTGTCATGGCTAATTGATACATGATATCTGGCATACAGAGAAGTTGGTATTGGTTTTGCGTGATGGCCGCAAGTTAATTGGAGTATTGCGAAGTTGGGACCAATTCGGTATGTCAATGACGCCTACCTTTTTACTGCATTGCTTCAATAGCCAGAGTACAAAGGCTAACAGCTATCCAGCCAACATTGTACTACAGGACACAATTGAACGATTATACGCCGAGAATCTGTATGCTGACATCCCTCGTGGAGTGTTTCTGGTTAGAGGAGAGAACGTATTGCTTCTTGGAGAGATTGTACGTCTATGTTCCTGCGAAGATACCATTCTCCAGCCACTAATTGTGTCTTCAATTACAGGACCTTGATAAAGATGATGACATCCCAGAGCCTTACCGACAAGCTCCTGCGTCCGAAGTCCTCAAGCTAAAGAAGCAGGCCGAGGAGCGGCGGAAACGCAAGGATAAGAAACGAAGCTCGCATTTGCAAGCTCTCGGGTTTGAGCCTGAGCACAGCGGAGAGATTCTCTTCTGATTTGACTTCCCCAATCGGATCTAATCTAGTCTTACACGAATAGTGCTGCCATTTTAAGGACCATGTTGGACACTGCTACGATGCATACGAAAACATTGCTATGGGAACAGCCAGCTATACCAGCTACTGCCCGGGAGCCACTTGTACAGGTTTTTGTCTGCCAAAGGGCGCTCTCCCCCCTTTTCCTGTTTAAATAGAAGCTCTGAAGATGGATATGCCAGGCCATGCAGAATATTGTGAAATGCATCCCCTGCGCCAAAGCGTCTGTTTATATTTCACACAATGACAGACCACTCTTTTCTCTTACCAACCCCGTCTCTCTCTATCCATCTGACCCTCAAGTCTATTATAGATCAAAGATAGAACTATCTTCTTCTGCTTCTTCGTTAAAAAGATAATCTGCTGTCTTGCTGGCCCACACACTGACTTCCGCTATCGATAAAAAAAACCCACTTGGCTCACTAAGAAAAAAAAAAATAACGACGCCAAAAAATTATCTCGAAAACCATAAAAAAAGAGCATAAACGAGAGAAGAAACTCCGGCTTCACCACCAACAAAAGCTGGTGACAGCTTCGACTCTAGCATCGCCGGCAGAAGCAGAGACGGGAAGCGAGAGCGAGTCTCCTGTATTTCGTCATTATGGCGTCGCTGCACGAGAAGCTGGACAAGATCAAGTCCCCCAAGCTGCAGAACCAGCACCATGTAAGCAGACCATCTACAGCTATACAGACCGGCAGACAGACAGACGGATAGACAGACAGAGAGATAGAGATAACTAACAATGGCATACGCAGACCGGAGTCGTCCTTTCAGCAGTCGAAGACACCCTGCGCGATCAGAATGCCGAGTTCACCGCAACCGCCTACTTTGCTGCGCTGCTCGCCCTCCTCCCGCAGTCCATCAACACCACCCAGGGCATCGTGAACAAGGAGCTGGCAACCTCCGTCGTATATCTGCTCGACACGGTCTCAGCCTTTGTCCCCGCGCCGCTGCTCCGCTCCAAGTTTGCGCAGATACTGGGCAGCTTGGTGCCGGCCCTGACGCTCGCCGAAGTCGAGGCCCCGCTGCTCAAATCGTCCGTTGGATGTCTGCAGAACCTGCTGATAGCGCAGGACTCGGCGGCATGGGCGCTGCCGGCGTCGGAGGTAGGGCCTCGCAGGGCCATTGCGGGCATGCTGGCGCTGGCAGTTGATCACAGGCCGAAAGTCCGGAAGAGGGTGCAGGATGCGCTGATACAGATCCTCAGACAGCCTCCGCCGAGCCCGTCGCTGGACCACCCTGCGGCCGACTTATGCGCAGAGACGGCACTGCGCACTCTAAATGATAGTGTCACCGCCACCTTGAAGGCGCAGGGGAGGAAAGGGAAGCATCAGCAGGACCACCAGCAGCATCATGAACCCGCGGTGTCGCATGCCCTGCAGCTGGTCAAGGCTATTGCGGCGGCCTCAGGAGGCTGGCCGAGCAGGAAGATCGAGCCACTGTGCGAGTTGCTTATGAACGTTGCCCGGTCGTCGAACGAGTACCTTACCATGGGCACATTCGAGGTGTTTGAAGTGATATTTACGGGTATGGCAGACGAGTTCACTTCCTCCAAGCTACCGCGTCTGCTAGACGCTATATCAGAGCTGAAACCGGCTCACAACGACTCACAGCTGCTCCCGCCGTGGATTGCAGTTCTGTCTCGGGGCTACGATGTCTCTGCTCAGATTTCTGCGCAGGAAACGTTCGAGAAGCTGCCGGAGCTCTTCGACCTGTTCGCGAGCTTTCTTACCTCCCCATCACGGAATATCCGCACTTCTGCTTCAGAAGGTATGATTTCGCTTCTGGTTGCGTGTGTTCCGGAGTCTGTGCTACTAGAGGCATCAGTGTACGATGAGAAAATCATTGAAAAGCTGGCCAAGTCAGCTACGGGCTTGCTTGCAGTCAAATACCAAGTTGCTCGATCAGAGGTGTTTAACGTCCTCGAAGCCATGTTCAACGCCTTGCAGTGGAAGAGCTCGCCTGTGATGAACGAGGTGGTAAAGATAGTCGGTGGTCTGCGTGCAAACGAGAACTTCCAGGGCAAAAAGGAGGCCGAGAAGGTCCTGGGTGCCGCCATCAATGTCATGGGCCCCAAGGCTGTGCTTGATATCATCCCGTTCAATATCGTGAATCAAAAGGCCGGCCAGCCCGGTCGAGTGTGGCTTCTGCCCATTCTACGAGACCATGTAGCAAACACAAGCCTGGCCTACTTCCGCTCTGAATTTGTGCCGTTGAGCGAAGCCCTGTATCAGCGGGTGATGGACTACGGAGATGCAGAGAAGACGGTTGAGGTCAAGATTTTCGAGACGCTGGTACAGCAGACTTGGGCCTGTCTGCCTGGATTCTGCGAGCTGCCGCTGGACATGAGAGAGGCCTTTGATCAGCCGTTTGCAGAGCTGCTGTCGAATGTGCTGTATAAGCAGGCAGAGCTACGAGTCGACGTGTGCAAGGCGCTGCAGAACCTGGTCGAGTCGAACCAGGCGATTACCTCTGTTGAGTCGGAGACAGAAGATCTTATCTTGCAACGACGAGTTACTAGGGAAGAAGCGAAGAAGAATATCCAGCATCTTTCTGGGTTTGCTGGAAATATGCTTGCGGTGCTCTTTAATGTCTACAGCCAGACGCTGCCACAGTTCAGGGGGTATATCCTGCAATGCATCAACGCATATCTGAGCATTACAGGCGAGCAGGTATGTTTACTCTCTGTATGCTACCTTTTATTTACTTCTAGTCTAACAAGAGTAGGAACTCATTGACACGTTTGGTCGAGTAACGTCTATGCTGGAGGGCGCACTGGAGGAAGAAGCCAACAGCAGCAGCAAGCCCGGCATGGGCCGCAAGGACAAGATGCCTCCAACCTCACATACACTGATGGATCTTATAGTGACGATGTCTATCTACCTACCTCGCAGCAGCTTTGCGACTCTCTTCTCGCTTGCCTCTGTGGTGCTGAACAAGTCCTCTTCGGATCCCCAGCTCATCAAAAAGGCATACAAACTCATCCCCCGTCTCGCAGGCACAGAGGCCGGCCGCGCAGCTCTAAGCGAACGTAGCTCTGAGCTACAGGCTCTCATCCTATCGACAGCAGACAAGACACCTGCCCCAGCTCACCGGGACCGTTTGCTCGCGATTCATGAGATCATCACCCACCTACCGACCGAAGACCTCCATTTCATCCCCGGCATCCTCTCTGAGGTCGTACTGGGCTGCAAGGAGAGCAACGAAAAGGCACGGACAGCTGCATTTGCCCTGCTTGTCCACGCCTCGCAGCGAATGATCGACTCCGAGCGCAACCCGCCGGGCACGAAGATCCGCAACTCGCTGGTCGCACACATGCCGGACGACGCACCAGACGCACCCGCCACCATTGAGGAACTATTCACAATGGTTTCTGCTGGTCTGGCCGGTAGTTCACCACACATGGTTGCGGCCAGTGTAACGGCCATGTCACGTCTGCTGTTCGAGTATCACTCGCAGCTACCGACCTCGATGCAGTCCGACCTGGTGCAGACCATCGAGCTGTTCCTGACCAGTAACAACCGCGAGATCGTCCGCTCGGTGCTTGGCTTCGTCAAAGTCGCTGTGGTAGCGCTACCGGACGATCTGCTCAAGCCGCGCCTCCCGTCCGCCGTGCCTAAGCTCATGATGTGGAGCAAGGAGCATAAGGGCCGACTGAGGAGTAAAGTCAAAGGCATACTGGACCGGCTGATACGTAAATTCGGAGCAGCCTTTGTGGAAGGGCTGGTGGAAGAGTCGGACCGGAAGCTGGTTGTATCGATACGCAAGGAGCGAGAACGCCAGAAACGCAAGAAGGAAGCTAAGCATGATGAAGACGAGGAGGATACACAGCAGCACCAGCACCAGCAGCATGCCCGGGGCCAGCAGTCTGCTCAGGCGGGACAGAAGTCGTTCAGCAATGAGTTCGACAAGGCCGTGTACGGGTCTGATTCGGATTTCATGTCCGGCGACGAGTCGGATGCAAGTGAGATTGAAATCGACAGTGCAGGCAATACCACCAAACGAGCCATTTCGTCCAGGGAGAAAAGTAGCAGCCGACGACGTACGGGTGCGAGTGCAGGAGCAGGCGATACAGGAGAGCAATATATCCGTGAACTCTCGCCTGAATCCAACCCGCTGGACCTGCTTGCTCCCGATGCACTGGCCAGTATATCCAGCACCAAGCCCAGCGTGCGCTTCCTAGCATCGAAACATAAGCAGAAACGCCGCCCGCGCATGGACGAAGACGGCAAGCTTCTTCTAGGCGACGACCATGACGATGAGATGGATACTTCTGCGGGCGGTGGTGCTGGCGCAGAGTCCGGTGTAAACGCCTATGTGACTGCCGTCAGCGGTCCTGATGCGCTGCGCAAGGGCCAAAAGGGCCGCTTGAGAGCTAGTCAGAGCAAGAAGGGCGATGACGACGATATGGAGATGGACATGGACGTGGATGTGGATGTGGATGATGTTGAGAAGAGTAATAATGCGCGTGGCCAGGGACAGGCTGGCAGGGGCAAAGCTAAGGGGCTTGCAGCCAAGTCTGGCCGAAGAGGGCTTGGGATGGGCAAAGAGAGGCGCAGCCCCGGGGGCAGCGGGAGGATTGAGAAGCGCAGGAGGGATTCCAGGGATTCCAGGGGTGCTGCTGGCGGTGGTGCTGGCGGTGGTAGGGGGCGAGTTGGCAGGTAAAGAAGAAAGCGGCAGTTGGAAAGCAGGAAAAAAAAAGGGGAATAAAATGCTTATGATATAGATTGATATCCATGGTTATACAGCGATCAGAAGTCTTAAGAGCAGGGAAGAGGACGATATCTGACTGCGTAAAAATGACTCTATAATTATGCATGTGTGACTTTAGCATGAACAGCGATGAATATTTCTATTTTGTCGATCGATCTCGATTAGACAAGACATATATATATATATATATAGTGGTGGTGGTATTATTCGTTCATCATTAGAAAAAAAGTACATATGCTCTGCAAAAACAACAGTATAGTGAAAAAAAAAAAAAAAAAAAACAGATAGATCGATACATAGATAGCAGGAAAAGCAAGACTGAAAAGAAAAGAAAAAGGGGGGAAGCCCGTCTATACAGCTCCCGCTTCCGGGTCTCTTTTTCTCCGTTTCCTCCTGGCGCTGGCGAGCCAGAGACACCACCAATTCCTAACTGCCAAGACAGCAGCGCGGCCATCGTCGGTCTTCTCCTTGCCGTCCGGATTGCCCATGATCATGACGAAGATCCAGAAGCAGGCGCATATCCAGGCGGCCAGCAAGGTGGGAGGGAGCAGTAAGGGGGAGAGCAGGTGGACGACCACGAGCATGGGGGCTGAGTAGTTTGGGTACAGCCTCGAGGCAGTGGTAGTCGTAGTAGTAACGGTAGCAGTAGCAGGCGTCGTGGTAGATGCAGGAATGCAGGCTGAATCGGTGGCAGTGACAGGCTGGGTGGGGATGGTGGAACTTGAAAACGACGCCGAGACAGGCGTCGAGGTCGAGATGGTATAGGACTGTCGCGGGGAGGTCAGGGCGGACGCTGGCAGGCTCGAGTGGGCGCTGTAGTGTCGTCGCGAGCGTTTTGCATGGTGATTATGGTGGTGACGGCTGCTGCTGCTGCTGCGGCGGCGGCGGCGATTGTGGTTGTTGGTTGAGCTGGTGATCGTCTTGCGGTTGAGACGGAGCAAAGGAACGAGCAGCCGGCAGACCTGTTCCGTGAGAGAGGTGGGCGGTTTGAAGAAGTGCGAAGGGGGACAGAGGCGTAGGGGGATGGCGAGGAGGAGGAATATTAGGGATATCAAGGCGTAGAGGGCGGCGAAGATGGTGAAGGGCGGTAGATAGAAGGATATCCGGAGCTACAACCCGCAGTTAGTGGTCTGTACAATGAAATATTGATGATATCGAATTCATTAATAGGAGGAATTAAGGAGGGAGGTAAAAAAAAAATAATAAACACAGCACGTACTAGCACGAAGAAGGCGTTTTCATGCGAGCAGCCAGGCTCAAGCTCGTCTTCATCGACCTCCTCCTCCTCCTCCTCCTCCTCCTCCTCGTCGTCGTCGTCTTCTTCGTTGTCATCGTCATGTTTGTCTTCCTCACTGTGGTAGTCCTGCCGTCTGCTCTGCTGGCTGGGACGGCTCCGGTGGCTCTGGTGGCTGCGACGGGAGTGCGAGAGCGAGTGCGAGTGCGAGAGCAGGTCCGTCCGGAGCTGGCTGGCCTCCGTCGAGCCCGTCGTCGAGCCCGCTGCGAGCATCTTGATCCTCCGCCAGTCCTCCGCGTCCCGGTCGGTGTCGTCGTCGTCGTCGGCGTCAGCGTCGGCGTCTGCTGCGTCTGCGTCTTCGTCTTCGTCCACAACCTCGATGTCGACAGGGACGTCCACGCAGCCAGAATCGAGGATGTATGCAGCCTGGGGCACCCGGACCGCCCCGTCTGCGCCCGGCTGAGGAGCACCGGAGCTGCTGACGCTGCCCGGCGGGTGTAGACGAGACAGCCGCAGGGCCGCCGCGGCGATACGGCGATGCTCGTCGTTGGCGTACGACGGCGTGTAGCTCATGGCCTGCGGCGGCATCTTCGACCTGGTCTTCATCCTCGTCTCGCCGGCGGAGTCTTGGTCGTCGTCGTCGTCGTCGTCGCTGCTGCTGCTGGGCGCTGGGAGGGCTGCAACCGGTGCTCGTGTCGATGCGAGGGCGACATGTTATATATAGCGAGGGCGAGGGCGAGGGCGAGGGCGAGGGAGGACAAGGAGAGGGCGTGAGAGAGAGCCAGGCCAGCCGTCGCTCCGTCCGCCGTCGAGCTGCCTTTTCCCGCCAGATTCTCCGACACGACCAAGAAAAGACCAAGAGGCCCCAAGACCGCGAGATTTGGCAGGTTTGGCGCAGGAAGAGCGAGCTGGCGCGAAAGGCGTCGCTGGGCGCTGGGCGGAAGCTGGGCAGCTTCTTTACCGGGCTTATCTGGCTTAACTGGCTTTAACTGGACTTCCGGCAGTTAGTTAAGACGTAGTTAAAGACGCAGTTAAAGCTAGTTAAAGACGAAGACGCAGTTAAAGCAGAAGCCCCGACCTTTAACTAGCCCGCTACAGCCCAGTTAAAGACCCAGTTAAAGGCTTAACTAACTCCAGTTAAAGCCCAGCTAAAGCCCAGCTAAGCCAGTTAAAGGCTTAACCAACTCCAGTTAAAGGCTTAACTGAGCGCAGCAGCCAAGCTCGCCCAGGCGCCGAGCCCCTTGGCGCGGACAGGGTCGCCCGGAAATGGAAAAGGAGGCGTCCATCTTTTGCTCTCGCGTTGGGCTTGACTTGGTTTGGCGCGGCAGGGCAGGGCGGCGGTCGTTCTCCCGCCGTGGGACGCAAGTCTTGGTCGGCGGCGGCGGTGATGATGATGATGATGATGATGATGGCGATGATGATGATGGTGATGATGATGGTGACGCTGGCGAGGGTTGCGGTTCGTGACGACGACGACGCGAAGAAGAAGAAGAAGAAGAAGAAGAAGAAGAGAAGCGACTGCGAAAGCGACGAAGCGAATTCGAGAACAAGAGATCAGCGATTAGTCAGCGCCAAGAGATGAGTCAGAGATGAGGTAAGGAGGCTTAAGTAATAGGGTTACTAAGGAGTGACTAAGCATGAGGCTGAGAAGGTTAAAAGGTTAAAAAGTAAAAGTTGACGACGAGATACAAAGACGAGAGCGACAGCAGACAAGTAAGTAGACAAGACGAGGTAGAGATATGAGACAACGGCTGATGATGACAGAGAAAAGGGACATAAGACGGCCTTGCGCTTTGGTTTTCCTTCCTGCTCCCGCTCCCGCTCCCGCTCCCGGTTTTTCCTCCCTCCAGGCCCAGACAAGTTGCAGTAACAATGAGTACTAGACACGAACATAGGACGAACAGAACAGAATAGAACTGGACTCGACAGGTAAACATTAGAAAAGTAGTAGTAGGAGAGATGCAGACTGGATAAGTTTATCAATGAAAGCAAGGAAAGAGAAGAGGAAAAGAAACGAACAAAAAGACAAAAAAAGAGACAAAAGACAAGCAGGATGAAATACAGTGAAGAAACGAAGATGAGAAGAGATAGAAGAATGTCGTCATCATCTCCTCGTCAAAGAGTCAAGTCAAGTAGAGATGGAAAAGGAGAGATGGTTACGCCTCGGCCTTGGTCTGGCCGTCACGCTCGCCACGCTCTCTCTCCCGCTCTCGGTCCCTGTCCCGGTCCCGCTGGGAGCCCTGGCCGTCTCGGTCTCGCTCCCTCTCGCGGTCACGGCCAGTCACACTCCCGCTTCCATTGACGCTGCCGGGACTGCCGCCCTTGCCCACCATGGCTGCAGGCTTCTTACTGTTTCCCGCATCGTCGTCCCCTTCGTCGTCGTAGTCTTCGTCAACGTCCATTTTGCGGGCAGGTGGCTCGAGCGGGCCCTGCGACTGCTGCACCGATGATGAGACAGACACGGGCGGGAGAGCAGAGTGGTCCTTGCGATCCCGCTGGTCCCGAGCATCGTGGTCTCGGTCTCTCTCTCTCTGCTCCCGCTCGCGCTCACGGTCTCGCTGTTGTCGCTCCCGTTCACGCTCTCGCTCGCGGTCTCGGTCTCGGTCTCTTTGCTCCCGCTCCCGCTCTCTTTGCTCTCGCTCACGTTCCCGCTCCCGCTCTCTCTCGCGGTCTCGCTCACGATCACGATCACGTTCGCGCTCTCGTTCTCTTTGCTCGCGCTCCCGCTCTCGCTCGCGGTCCCGGTCTCGGTCCCGCTGCTCGCGTTCCCGCTCCCTTTCACGCTCACGTTCACGCTCCCTATCGCGCTCTCGCTCTCTGTCGCGATCACGCTCGTCCTTTGGGAGACCGGCGGACAGCGAAGGAAGAGACTGGGGCCCCCCCGATGGGCCGGTGGGAGCTTGGCCGGGGGTCTGAGGCTCGCTCTTGGGTCCCATGTGCTGGATTGGGGGTAGAGTCGGTGGATGGTGAGCGGCGTCGGACGGATGGTATGGCTCATGGGCACGGCGAGCATGCTCACGATCCTCTCGACGGGCTTCGGACGAGCTGCGGCGGCGGAGATCTCTGGGTGACGCCAGCCGTACGTTCAAGCCTCCCATGCCCGACACCGGGCCGGCCGGACCAGGGGAGCCACGGCGTGATGGCCCCTGTGGTGGTGGTGGTGGGCCGGGTGGTGGTGGAGGGGGGCCTTGTCCCTGCACGGGGACCTGTCCGGGGCCCGGCTGATCTTCCATGCGAGCGTCGTGTCGTCCGTCAAGGCGACTGCGCGTTTCTTCGTTGGCAATCTTCTTGACCGGTCCGGCGCCGGGACCCGGCTCGGGCTCCCATTCTCGCACTCGCTTCATGCTCGATGCTGGTCGCTCGTCTCGTTCACGAGCGGCCGCTTCAGCCGCTGCAATGGCTGAGGCCGGTGCGGGCGCTCCCGAGGCAATGCCGCCGTTCTGCTGAACCCCTTGTTGGCCTGGTCCGCCGGGCCCAGGAACATGATGGTATGGCTGGTGTGGTGCGAACGCTGGGCCGGGTCCGCCGGCGTTGTTGGCACCGTTGCCTGGGCCAGTGCCGTTGGCGGAGGCAGGACGTTCCTCGCGGATGGGACGGATTTCAGCTGGGGGAGTGAACGGTCGCCCGTACTGTGAGGGCCCCGCGCCGTTGGGACCTTGGTTGTTGGGACCGGGGCCGCCCGGTCCGTGGCCAGGACCAGGTCCGAGGCCTTGTCGAGGCTGGGGGAAAGGGGGAGGACCTGGTGCTGGACCGCTGTTAGGACCTTCGTGCTGCTGTTGAGGCTGTTGTTGTGGTTGTTGCTGTTGCTGTGGTTGTTGTTGTTGTTGTTGCGGGGGAGCTAGCTGTGGGAGAACCTGGGTTCCAGTATAAGTATGCGTGTTGGACAAGGGGAATTTGGGAGAAGGGGAGGATTGGCCACCCTTGCGGGAGGAGGATATGGAATGATGGGGAGGCCGGTAGGGCGGGTGCGGTTCGTGGAACTGCTCCTGGCGTGGACTGGCCTGAATTCGAGGCTGGGATGGAGGAGGTCCTCTTACGTTATCTCGTTGCTCAAACTGGCTGCCCGGTCCATGAGCGTTGCTGGCATTCTGCGGCTCTCCGCTTGGTCTGCCCCATTCGGCTATCCGGGCTGGCGGAGCGGGACCCTGAGGCGGCAGTCCTCCTGGTCCAGGAGCCGGAGCTCCCCATTGAGGTCCAGGCGGAGCGCCGACGTTTTGCTGGTATGCTTGCGGATGCACGTCCTGCGGTGCCGGCGCGTTGCCTGCGTTCGCCCCGCCTGCCTGGCCGCTTTGGAGCAGCTGCAGTCTCGCTTTGATCTGGACGTTGGTTGGATCGAGGTCTGCAGCGCGGCCGTACGCATCCAGTGCATCACTCGTTTGGTTGTTGCAGGACTCGTACTACATGCTGTTAGTATACGACAAAGACGAGGATTCAAAATAGAGATAATAAAGATTGGAGCAAAAAACAGGAGACGTACCAAAGTGCCTAGGTCGTACCAAACCTCTGAGATGTACGGGTTCAGGCGGATGGCGCGCGAATATGCATCCAACGCATCGCGGTACTGGTTGATCTGGTAATACAGGACTCCGATGGAGCACCAGAAGGTTGGGTTGCGCCCGTCTCTGTATACCGCCTGTTGGTAAGCTTCATACGCCTTGGGATACTTGGCCTGGGACATATAGCATCGTCCAAGCAGGTACCAACTCTGCGCATCGCTGTTGTCTATACGCTTGTTAGCCTGAAGATTACTTATACTGCAATGCAGCTGTGTAAAAGGCTGACTTACCGGCTGAAACAGACTTCTCAAGATACTCGATGGCCTGTTCCTGGCTGCTATAGTTGTTGTTCTGCTGGTGGTAAAGCCATCCAAGCTGCTGGAGGACCTTTGCGTGGTTGGGCTCGCGCTCAAGCACACGTCTGTAAGCTGCCTTGGCTGCTTCGAACTATAGAGAATAGTCAGCATACACACTCATATATATACAAAGGTCAGTGACTCGGGTTGAATAAACATACGTCTTTCTGCTGTTCATGGACATGGCCAATCTGGAACCAGATGTCTTCTTCCGTAAGCGGCCGAGGTGGGTCGTTGACGATGTATCTAAAACACTACCAAGAACAGTGGTGTAAGCTGAGATCCCACCCATTATGGGGAAACGAATTCCACTTACGTCTAAACTCTGCCCGAACTTCTGCTGCTGCTTGTATATTATGCCGAGACGGAAGTAGATCTCGTTTGCCTTTTCAAAGTCTGGCTGCATGCGCATGACCTGGGAGAAGGCCTCTTCGGCGTGATCAAGGGATCCGTACCGATCGTACAGGATACCAATGCCATACCAGAGTTTGGGCTCCTTGGGGTCGCGAAGATGGTAAAGGGCCTGCTGGTAGGCCGTGTATGCTTCTTGCAGATTATCAAGCATGAGATAGCAGTGTCCTTGTCAACGTTGTTAGTTTTTGAACTTTGTCTTTGTTTGTTGCTGTTCTTGTGGGTTGTAATGTGAAACCTACCGAGTGAACCCCATGACTCGCCGGACTGGGGATCGAGCTTGAGAATGGCCTGCAGGTACTCGATGGCCTTCTGGAACTGCTCACGGCTGCGCAGGAGGCAGGAGATGGCACTCATGGCAGGAATAGACCATTGGTTATGCCTAATGGCCTGTTCAAAGGCGTACATGGCGCCATCAGGATCATTCATCAACTCAGACAAAGTGCCTACGCGCGTTAGTCTATGTCAAAACAAAACACAAATAGTAAAAAAGTAGAAATATTCAAAGACGTACCAATCTGAAGCCAGACACCTTCGTTAAGCTGTGCAATCTTCTGTGAAATAGTAGGTGGCATCCCCTTTTGAGGCTGGCCAGGAGCTTGCTGCGGTGGACCAGGCGGACCAGGCTGCGGCTGAGGACCCTGCTGAGGACCCGGCGGCGGCTGTTGCTGCTGCTGGGCCTGCTGGGCCTGTTGTTGAGCGGCCTGCTGCTGAGCTGCTTGCTGCTGGGCCTGAGCCTGGGCCTGCTGCTGCTGAGCCTGCTGCTGGGCCATGGGAGGGTGGCCGTTGACCTGCGGGTGGTTTGCCAGGACCGGATGGTGGGAAGGATGGGGGTGCATTGGGGGCGATGGCTGTGGATGAGACGCCATCGCGTGTCTCGCAGCCTCAAGGGCGTTTTTAAGCAGTGTCTTTGACTGCTATCTTGCACTCTGCCAGGCACCCAAGGAAGAAAAAAGTAGAGAACAGTAAAATAAACACGGGGAAAGGTTTTTTTTTTCTGGTCCTATCGTCACTGGTTAGCTGGTATGCTGCAGAGCTGGCTTCGCAGGGAGAGCCAAAGACGGCTGGGGAGCAAGACAATTGAACGCACAGAAGAGAGCGTGCCTGAGATGCGGCGACGGTGACAGCGGCTGTCACGGCGCCCGTCACGCTGGAGAGAGCGACGGCGGAGGCCGCAAAAGAGGCTGGGCGGTGCTGCTGGGACGAGAGGTCGAGGAGCGCGGGGCGCGAGGTGAAGCCGGCCTGGACAGCAGATGGGCGTGGTGGAGGGGGGAGAGAGAGTTGAAGCTGGGCTGAGGCAGAGGTGTGAGGCCGTGAAGTGCAGGAGGAAGAGAAGGAGAAGGGTCAGAAGAAGAAGAGTGGGAGACGGGCTTGAACGAGGATTTGGCGCTAGTGGGAAGGGTTTCCAGGCGGAGCTTAGTCAGTCACCCATCACCCTAGGCCAGCTCCATCTGACGTCTCCATCGCGATCTCCCGCCGGGGGGCGGCCAGCTTCAGCGCCGCCGCTTAGCTCGCTGCCCTCGCTACGGAGCTGTTTCAGCCTCTCCGTCGGCCTCTCCTTCACCGTTCTTCTGCTGGTGGTGATGCTGCTGCTGCTGCTGCTGGTGATGGTCCCGTCGCTGCTGGAGCCGAATAACCCACTGTCAGGATGTCCAGGACTGCCAGATCGGGCGTGGTCAAACCATGAAACAGGCTCTGCTCGCCCTTTCCTTCTTCGGCCGCCTTCGTCATGCCGCGCCCCACCCACCGGGGCCCGCTTTTATTATTATGCTTTTCATGCTTTTTTCTTTTTTTTGCTCTTTCCCTTCCCGATTTTTGCAAGCAACAAAAACAAAAATAATACTTAGAGAGAAAAAAGCAAAAAAGGCAAGAACGAAGGGTAAAAGAGTGGGTCCTCTGTCCTTTCTCCATGGTCCCCACCTTCCTGCACGCTTGAACCGCGCTAGCACCGCCAAGAATGGACCCGCCCATGGACCCGCATCTTTGAGGAAGGATCCACCCGTGTCCTTCCCTCCTTCGTTCTTTCCCTCCCCTCTCAAAGCTTGAGCCCTAACTTTCTTTGCCTTTCCTGGCTTATATCAGCACCTTCTTCTCGGGCGTGCTTATGTAACGCCCAACGTGCGGCGGACTGCCAAGCATGGCTTATGTCATCCCACCCCTGTCTAGTTTATGCTTATGTCATCCTCTCTCCTCGAACGTCTCGACATTCCCAAGCGTTTCTCCGTCTTCTGTACTTCAGTGCATATACATAGACGGAGTATACATAGAGAGCACTACTCCGTATATACGATGGGTATATGGATATGTATAGTCTGTATGTCAAGTACCTGACGTGTATGCGATACCTCTGCCAAGACGCATGCCCGAAGCATCGTGAGCAGCCAACCCTGTCCACTCAAGCCCTTCTTCTCTCCAGGCGCAAAAGTCACCCGAACCAGCCAGCAAACCAACGGTGCGATCGCATCGGGCGCATCCCCGGCCACCAGCAGCGCCCTTGCTCGCTTGTGTCCGCTTCATCTCCTGCTCGTCTTCTCCAGCTCTCCACTCTGTGCTGCTTCCCTGGCTTCTCTCTGGGCTTCTCCCTCGTCTGCTCCACCGCCCCTGCTCTCCCGTGCCCCCGAAGTGAGCACGTTTCCACACTTCATCACAAGCATAACACGCCTATATAAACACGACAGTACGGATACTCTGCAAAAGTAAGCCGTCGTTATCGTTAAAAATAAACAATAATAAAAATGGCACAAGGAACCAGCATGCTAATTTACCGTTTGCTTCATGAGAGAATCTCGGAGGACAGTCGGCGAGATATGGACCGGCTGCTGCACCGCACTATTTGCTCTGGATGGCTGGCTGCTGTACCAAGTTTGACTGCGCAAGTGAGCAGAGCAGCCGTAGTCGTGGTTTGGGGTGGCTGGTTACGGGAGTATTTTCATCTCCATTTTTTGCAAGGAAGCTGGCGACGATCCTCGCCACCGTCTTCACCATGCCCTCACCGTGGATGATGACTAGTTAAATACGGATGGAGTGCTCGACTGAGAGGAGCAAACAATTTAATTAAAAAATATCTCGCTCTTTTTTTTCGTCCCCTTTCCTTTCCGTCCGCCTTCGAGAAGACGCTTACATGCCACTTACATATGATAGTGGTCTGTCCCAGCCGATCTGTCGGTCAGCCTAGGTCACCCTCGCCAGCCACCCTCGCATGCGACTGTGTCGATACGGAAGCATTCTGGGTGTGTGTCTCCTTGCAGTCACAACAACCAGTCGCAGCCAAAAGAGAATCATCAGTTATACGGTCAGTATACGAGCTGAAGCAGATGAAAGGGCGACCACAGAGAGAGAGAGCGAGGGCAAAAAAAAAAGAAAAGGAATCTGCTTGACCTGCACGTAGCCAGCCGCCCATCCATCCATCCCATCAATCTGACAGCCGGCACCGACCGTTCAACTTGAGCAAGCCCGATCCCCAGCCCATCCCATCCCATCATTCCCCATTCCCCCCTGAAAAAAAAGGAAAAACAGGGAATCAAAAAAAGAAACGCAAAGAAATAAAAAGAAACGAACCAGCACAAATAAAATAATAGAAGGAAAACGAGCGCTCCTCACTAGTAGAGGGAAATAAAAAAGAAAGAAAAAGCAAAAAAAGAGACGAGGGATACCTGACGGAGCAAGCCAGCCAGACCAGCAGAAAAAAGCAACAATGGGGACAAACCCAAAAAGCAAAAAAAGCGAGAAAGAAGTAAAAAAAAGCAGAGCAAAAAAAAGAAACGAGAGTCGAATAAAAAAAAGGGCGAACAAGAGAAGGAGAAGAAGAAGAAGCAGATGAAGAACGGAGATGTGGATGTGGATGTGGATGTGGGCGGGCAAAGAAGCAAATATAGTGCAAAAAAGGGGGTTGATGTTTGCAAAAAAAAGGGGGGGGGACAGACACAACCAACAGACCATCGACAGGCGCAGAAAGAAGCTGAATCAACCAACCTCGTTCTGGACAAGGGGAGAGGGAGGGAGGAGTGGGAAATTTGCGTTTACTTTTCGTGTCACGGACGGAGACTAACGTCGAGCATCAGACAGAACAAGCCGATAGTCTTGTTGGAAGGGGGATGGTCAACCGGACTTGACCTGGGGGGATGGGCACTCTCTCTCGCTCTCTCTGGAGATGACTGATGACTTGAGATGTGCTCCAGCAGTGTCTTAGGGAGAATACAGGGAGTGGCCTGCCATCTGTCCCTCCCCTGCAGCAACATCCCACAGTTCGCTGGCAGATGATTTAATATTTTTATATTATTATTATCCGTACTCCGTCCACAGCATCCCATCCGTCGACGCATACCTGCATTACTTCCACTTCCGTCCTCCATCCAGACACAGACACACATGCATATTCCGACATATTTATATTTCTATTAATCCTGCAGCTGAGGACTTGTATACACGGCTCATGGGTCATGGATCGATCGGGTAGCGTGTACCACTACACCCACTCGACGGACACCTACATATTACCTACTTTACGGAGTACCAACTGATCCGTCACCCACACCTATGACAAGGAGGGTCGCACGTTCCCTTGCAGTTGCAGCATCGTTGCAGCGTCGTTAAGCACCATCCTCCCAGGACCGCAGCAGCAGCAGCAGCAGCATCATCATCATCCAGGCAGACAGGCAGGCAACACAAGGGAGGGAGGGGGGGGGGGGGGGGGGGGGAGAGCTTACGTGGTTGTACATGTGGGCAGCGCCGAGAAGCAGGATGCCATTGTTGTACGACCATTGAATATGGTTGATACCAGAGCAGTTGTCGGCAGAATCCGTTCCATCGAAAATCTGGAATGTAGGGCTAATAAGTTTGATAGCGGTCATCCATTTCCATGACTTTTCGGCCCACTTGGAGTAGTTGTCGTCGTTGGTGTATCTCGCCAAACGTGCAGCCAGGTGGAAGAAAGCACCGTTAGAAATCGAGTTCTTGTAGTGGTAACCATTGTTGAGACTGAAGATCTGCCATCGTAGGCCTCCACCGCAGGTTTCATTATCCCAGCGGGCTGCTTGACGGTTAAAGACCGCCTGCACGAGGTACAGCCACTGCGGCTTGTCTGGTGGTGGATCGGGAAACTTGTTCTCGACGGCACTCATTGCACTGATGGCCCAGAAGGCCTGGTCGTCGTTACCCAAACTGCGGCTTTGGTTGCGAGGCTCATAATTATTTTCCGTTCCGACCTGGTGAAGCATCGCCTGCATAGTAATTTTGTTGTAGGAGTCGTCGCCGGTATACCACCAATAGTCTATAAGGGCTCCGAACATCGCGCCGGCCTCCCACCAGTAGTAAGGATCCGGCAAATTGCCTGGAACATCTCCAGTGTGGTTTCCGGTGTAGTAGGATACCATGCCACGGGCGATATGGCTGGTGGCTTTCTTGATGGAATCTATTCCCCCACAGCAAAGGTGCGGTTAGCGGCTAATACAAACATTTTGCAATGAACCGGAGAAGATGGGGATGCAGGAGCTTCCTTACTTTCGTCATCTAGATTCAAATTGATCGATCCCAGAGCCACCTGGGCCCCGAGTAACGGCGTCAGGAGAGATATCCATGACCTCGGAGATCGATAAGAGGAGAGCATTGTCGTGATGGGTGAAAAAAAGGCGAAGGAGGGAAAGAAACGAGAGTGAGTATGCAGAGGTAAAAAATGACGTATGGACGGCAACGGTGATCAAAACGAGAGACGATAAGCAGGGAAGCGAGGTCGATTCAACAAGCAGTCAGCGAACGTAGCATGCGGTCAAGATACTGTCATTCAGGTCATCTGAGCGGCAAAAGCGAGAGATTTGACGGTGTGGGCTCGTCCGACGTGTGAGACACCCGAGATGGTCCGCCTCGACGAAGCGGCTGGGAGACGGATAGCGTTCTCTCGAAGGGCAGGGAGTGTGTTTGCTATCGAAGTCGTGTCGTGTGTTAGCTTGCAAGCAGCGGGAGTGTAAATGTTGTTTTGTCAAAGTTGGAAGCCTCCTTGGTGCAGCGCTATATCAGAGGAGGTCGCGGCGCCTGGACGGTGGTGGTGGATCTGCGTGCTGAGGTGGAACTGCGACGAACGGTTTTTCTGCTGGGCTGACGACGATGGGTGCCAAGCTCGGCTGGAGAGGATGCGGAGGGCGCGGGCTGGTCGTCTAGTCGCTGGGTCGATGAGTGAGAAGAGCTGCAAGATGCGCTCTATCGCGGGCAGTCGACTCGACGCCGGGGGGAAGCTGGTTGCTGCCTGTCGGGGCTGTCGGTGTTGCTGGCTGCTGGCGGTGGTTGGTTGGTGGTTGGTTGGTTGGAAGTCTCTCCCCTGGTCGGCGTCAGCTGAAAAAAAAGGGAGAACAAGCGCAGGCTCAGTCAAGGCCCAGAGAGAAAGGGTTTGTTTCAGGCTGGTGTCTCTGCCAAGGCTGGTGGCAGTGCAGGCAGGCCGGGGGAGTATGGAGGAGAGTATTAATATTGATTGATTGTTGTTATTCTTGGGATCGAGGGACGGTCAATTTTAACGATACATAGCTCTTGGAGATGCGGCAACATAGCATGAGAAATAACGTCAGATAAAGAGGAGAAACAGACGGAAATCCAGTTAGATCGAATGGTCAGATATGAAATATGTTGACGTGAACTCCGCTCGCGTGCGTTTGTTGGCATGTGAAGAGCCGCCTGTTTTAACATCCAAGCATCAGGATGATGTCCCCTGCATCTTGAACACTCCTTGGTTTATTGGCAACAGCTTGCTGGACTCGAAGTGCTCCGTTCGTTGCGAGGGTCAGGACGTGCAGCAGTGCCTGCGTTGCGACGATACGGGAGCTCGATCTGGGAGGAAGAAGCGAGGTGAACGATACCCCTGACTGGCATCCTCCGACCTTCCGAGCATTATCATGTTCCTCCTCCTCCTCCTCAATGCGAGTCTGCAGGTACTCATAGAAGTTGATGGTCTCCTGGTCAAGACTACTGCTGTTTAACCACTTGGGCCTTTGGACACTACCCCGTTCATCGTGATCGAGCTGTTCCCCCGGTTGCCCGTCTCCTTCGCCACAGCCAATGCCGCTGAACGTGTCTATGCCTATATCCTGGTCACTTGGCAGGTGGATGTTTGTCATTCCACCACGACCAGCTAGTGGACTCGGACTTCTTAGGCGTCCTCGTCTAAAGGCAGCTAGGGTTGCTGCATTAGAGGCAGACGGCAATCCGTCCGGTCCAGGACTTACCACAGATCGCGGACCGCCGATGCTTGAGAACACGCCTCCGCTCGCGAAGATCTGGCGAGAATACGCTGAACTCTTGCTCCTGATAGACGCGGTGATGTTCCATGGCATGTTCGAGAGGTCGTCATCCCGAAGAGACGAAGGAGCCTGTCGGCCGACCTCGATGTCCTATATTGATCGACGTGTCAATGCATGAAGCTTGGTCGTCTCTGGATCCAGGTGCATACCTCAACTACAAGGCCGGGGCCTTCATCCACTTCTACAGCCTCGCCTAAGCCAAGTTCAGGCTCATCATCCTGCCTGGTACGAGCTTTCTTACCCACCACGCCTGCATCGGCATCCTCATCTTTGCCGTCATGGTTCCTCTTCCTCCGTCTCTCTTTGCATGGAGCCCCAGTCAAAGAGGCAAGTAGCTGGTCTCCGGAAAATGCAGCAAGCGGATGTAACACTGCACCAGCACCCAGACCGGCACCGACAGCTCCAATCCCCGCACCGAGAACCCAGAACGCCGCATTCTTTTTGGCAATGGTGATAAGCTTGTTCTGGATCTTGGCTTTGGCAGCAGCAGCCATATTCTCCGCGTAGTCTGAATTCCACTGTGCAAGATCAGAGTTTCGAAGCTCAGCAGGCTCATCTATACCGAACATCCTGGGAAGCTTTCTCCTTCTAAAGGGTGCCTTTACTTCACCGGTCTCCGAGGATACCTGGGGAACATTAGAGTAGTCCGGATCAGTTACTTGTCCTCGTGGCTGTGTGCCGTCAGATACAAGCAGACTTCCCATCCCTTCTCTCTGACCAACATCAATGTCATCCATGACAATATCCCCATCAGGCTATATCATAGAATCAGTAACCCGAGCCATGTTAACAAAAATAATGCTAAGGTTTGACTCACTTGATGATCGTCAACGAGCAAGTCGACTCCGGTATTTCTCAGAGTACTCAGGTAGTCATCCCTCACTTGGACTTCACTTTCCCTTGGCTCTGCAGTTTTCTTCGGAGATAGCTCGATGATGTTACCTTCACCATCGAATTCGAAGTCCGGTTGTAGCAAGATGCCGGCCTCATCTCCAAAGTAGGGTGGCAGCTCTACTTGAGGCTCCTTTCTAGCGCTGCTCATGTCACTGATGTACCCTAGGGCTTCCCCTGCCTGGAAGCCACCGATATCCGAGGATGAGAGATTCAGTTGCAGTTGTGCGGCTGGTGACCAGTTAGTAGCAGATGATTTGGGCACGTAGCTTGATACCAGACTGGATTTACGGGGTGATACCCATTCCAGCCCCATATCTAGAGCCGATAGATCAACATTTAACCCGGGCAACATCAGCTCGGGAATAAAAGTCGGATCATGTGGAAGCATGATTTGATCAGGTCTACAATTGTTAACCGTTATCTTATGATGTTGAGTGTGGAATGATAGTAAATATTTACCTGGCCTTTCCTGCATCAGGATCCAACCCAGCATTGTTGACAACCTTCAACATGGTCTTCATTCTATCCCGCATGGCTTCGGCGTCGAGAAGCGCATACCCACACTGCTGGTGGTAGACTTTAGATACCCCGTACCTATTATACCGAGTTAGCCATATATCCCAAGACAAACAGTCCGAGATAAGCAAAACCTACAGAAGGTTCCCCTGTAATCTCAATGCCATCGGAGCATCCGGTCGAATAATCATATCACACGCCTTGGGCACGTCCACTTCTAATATTGCCTTCCTGTTGACCTTCCGTGTAGTTGACTTTGCCCCGAGGGTGGCCACCAGCCTGTCAATTCCTGATTAGAAGGGCTCTTCAACGTTTTATGCTCTATCTATGTACAGCCAACTCACCACACAGTGGCAACACCATGCTCACGCGAGGTGAGGACTATAGTGGAGGCCGAGTTAGCAATTGACCAATTTCAACTGTCTCTACAACGCGATTCACCAATTGATGCCAGTGAAGCACTTACTTTCGTGGCTGTAGAACATGGCGTCTATCTTCTAATGCTCTAGGTTGGGATTCTTCTGGCTCTTCCGAGTATTTATAGGCTGTCTATAGGCTGTCTATAACCGTGGACAGAGCTGTGTCTGCCACAGCGCAGAGATGGAGTTGCAGACTCACTTTAAGGAAGAAGAAGAAGAAGAAGAAGAAGAAGAAAAAGAGTCGCGTCGTCCTAATCGGGAAGTGAGGGCAAGTGAGCCGAAGGCGGAGAGTCACGGGTTCTGGGGGCAGAATCTTCCCGACGACATGAAGATATAAAGACGGACATTTAAGATAGTGAACGTACAGTGGATGGACACGGGATAACTAGTGAATAGATAGAAGTAATGTAGATTGGCAGCAGGTCTATCAGTACAACCCAGAAAGGCTAGCAAGCATGAGTATCATCTTCATCCTACCTCAAACAACACAAACGGACAGACGAAACGAGAACAACCATGCGTTCAAAGGAAAACAGTATTTTGACAGCGGCTACATACTAAAAGGGACAACGAAAACGACAAGCAGAGTCTATGGCAGAACTGGAACTGGAACTGGAGCTGGAATGGCAATGAAATTGCAACTACAACAAGACAGGATGGTGTCTATATGGGGTTTTGTTGGGGGTGGATGGTGGGTGGTGGCTAGCTGCTACCGTCCAGGGGTATACCTTCATACTCCGAGTATCCTAGGGCAAGGTTCATGTTTTCTATGGCAGGGTTAGAAACGCGTGCTTTAAGTAGAATATAGGTTAAGGGACAAACATACGTAGACATTGGGTTGCAGCACCCTTGAGAAGGTTGTCGATGGTAGCGCATACAATGACTCGCTTCCCGCTCGAATGGACTGCGAAACCACCGACTTCAATCCCATGGCGGCCGGAGATGTTTTTGACCAGCGGCGCCTCACCGACGACCTTGACTAGTTTCTCACCGGCATAGCGGTCTTGGTATAAGTTGCGGATGTCACGGGAGGCCATGGCCTCTTTCAGCGGGATGTTGATAGTGTGCTGGATATAACATGGTTAGCAAGTGTCAGAAAAAAAAAAGCAGTGTAGCAGTAAAATAAGGGGCTGACATACGTGAATGCCCTGGAACCAAACCGCAACGTGAGGAATAAATGCAACCTCAGCACCAAGTTGAGACCCAATTTCTCTCTCATGGATATGGTCCGTAAGACTATATGGAACAATATTGTTGGTCAAGTAGTTCACATCGTTCTTCAGGCTGGGCTTGGTGCCTGCGCCGGAGTATCCCGATACACCGAAGACAGTAGGCTGGCCACCCAAGTACGGCACCAGCGGCGCAATGCCTACCTGTGCAGCTGTGGCATAGCATCCGGGGTTAGCAATGCGAGTTGCCTTGGCTATCGTAGATCGATTTACTAGCTCCGGCAGACCGTATGTCCAGGAGTCATCGAACCTGTAGTCTGCGCTGAGGTCGACGATGACGGCCTTCTCCTTGTCAACGGAATCAACTGCGTCCACGAATGGTTTGCAGACTCCGTTCGGCATGGCCATGACCCAGCAGTCGACGTCGCCTTGTTCAGCCATGCGCTTGACGTCATCTGGGCTAAGGTTCTCGTAGATGATTTCCCGCTTGTTGTAGCCCTGCAGTGGCTTGCCTGCCAACTCACGGGATGAGACGTGGGCTAGATCCATGTATGGGTGGGCGCTGAGAAGACTGATCAGGGCCTGTCCGGTGTAGCCGCGGGCACCGATCAGGGCGACCTTGGAAGGTTTGGTGTTGGATGCGTTTTTCTTGCCCAGGGGAGGGTTTGGATTGGTCTGGGTGGTGTATGAACGGGAGAAGCCGGGGCGGGTATATTGCTGCTGCTGGTGTCTGAGGGATCGCAGAGCAGAAGCGGTTGAGGTTGTTGAGAATGATCGCTTCTGCTGGACGGCTGCAGAGGGATTGCTGCCACCAGCCGCGCTGCTATTTATGGAGGATTCCATGCTGAGGTTGCCGAGCATGTCACGGCCATTCTTGCTGAATTCCACGACGAGGTCCTTGACTTCGTCTGCCTCCTTGACGCCAGACCAGAAAAGCACTTCACCGTCCCGACATAGACTGCCATCAGCCTTGTCGAAGAACCAGGAGAGGTTCTCGTCGTCTTCCTTGACGGTCCAGGTAAGCTTGGGGAAGTCCTTTTGGATGCTGGTGAAGACGTTATCGGCAACATGGGTCAGCCAGCCGGTCTTGGTGATGGACATGGTGGCCAGGTGAGCGAGGGTAGAACCCGGCTTGGGGGGCAGGACGATAGCTAGAGCCTCCAGGGGTTCGTCCGAGTAGGCCTTGATCTCCTTGCCCCTGAGCGAGTCAACGTATCTGTCCACGGTAGCTCTGGCATCCAGGGCCTCCTGATCACGCACAAGTGCGTTCTTTAGAGCCTCGATATCCTCGAACTCCTCGATGCTGTTCCTGGTCTGGACCTTGTTGCCCCGTCTGATCAGGGTTCCAGCACCGGTATCAGTGAACAGCTCCTTCTGCAGGTCCGCAGGGTGTATGATGGCCACGCTCGAGGTCCGGGGCAGGTCCATAAGCAGTTCCTTCATCTCCTTGATCTTAAGACGAGTTCCGTGCCGAACCCACCATTGCTTCATGAGATGGTCATACTCTTCATCCAGATTGATAGCCGAGATCTTCTCGCCTGTATCTCCATTGAACAACCCGCCCTTCTCAGCCAGGTATACGATTTTCAGCGGCTGGAGTTCTCGCGCAAGTTCGCCGGCAGCAACATCCGCATTGACGTTCAGCACCTGACCCTCTGGCGTCTCGGCCATGGAGGTGAGGATAGGCAAGCACCCAGCTTCAATTGCGGCCTCAATGGGCTTCTTATTGACCCCATTGATCTTGCCGACAAGGTTGTACTTGTCTTTATCCAGGTAGTCTGCCGAGAAGACGCCGGTGGTCAATGGCCTTGCTCTGACGCCCAACCGCTCCAGCTCCTCGACCAGCTTGAGGTTCTCTTCCATGAAAAGCGACCTGGCCAACGCCAGCGTCTTGCCGTCCGTGACTCGAATGCCGTCTTCGAAATGCGGTTCCACACCGGCGTCCTCCAGCATCTTGTTCAGCTGGGGACCGGCCCCGTGCACCACAATCGGGTATAGGCCGACATGATTGAGGAAAGCAAGGGCGGAGGAGAGCGTCTGCAGGTGTTCTGTTATGATGGCACCGCCGACCTTGATGACTGCGAACTGCTGCGAGGAGACCGAGGTGAAGTGGGAGAGGTACTGCTGGACCTCACGCTTGGAGCCGATGTTGCTGAGCAGCTGGACGACGGTCGAGCGGGTCGAGAGGTGCGGCTGGTAGCGAGACGAGGTGTAGCTGCGTCTCTGTCTGTACGCAGCAGAGCCATACGGCCCATATCTCAGCGGCGATGCTGTCCATGAAGCTGGCGAAGCTGGTGAAGCTGCTGTCAGTCGACCAGGACCCCCCAGTCTGGTGGAGCGAGCTGCCAGGCGGCCCGCGGCCCTCCGCACAAGATGGCTCGACATGGGCGGCAGAGCAGTGCTGGACGGTCAATCTGGTCTTCTCGTTCTGCGTCTCGTCTCTTCGTCTGCTGGAGCGAGAGAGCAAAAGCGCGGTTAGTCGTCTGTCTTCGTCGTCTCCGTCGGTCTGTCTGGTCTGATTTATTATTACTCACTCACCGGCAAGAAAAGCGAAGGTGGACCATTTTTCTTTCTTTTTTTTTTTTCTAGCTTCTTCACCAAAAAAGCCAGCCGATCTCGGCTCTCAGCTTGAGCTGCGCCGGCCAGATAATAATAATAAACATAAACAGGCTGCACGGCACGTAGCTGCAGCTTTCCTTGCCTGCTAGTATTTTGTCCAGTAGAAGGATGGAGTGACTAGCTGTTCTCTACTATCATGTTTTAAGGCTGTCTGTTCACCCTTGCCCTGGTCGACCCACTGCCAAAGTTGCTTTTTATAGGGATGGATGCAGCTTTCATAGGACATGCAGTATCAACGAAAGCAAGACTACATACAGAGAAGGGAAGGCAAGAAGCATATAAGACGAGGAGAAGACGAGAGAGAAGAGGAGTGGCTAGGGAGAACACGTAGCCATTATAATAGTCGCTATTGTAACACATTACGGGAATTTCGTTGACCAAAAAAAGAGAAAGGAAAAAGAAGAAACCCTCTATTAACCCCTTGGTTCCCGTCCCTAAAGCAGAGCGACTCCAGTTGAGATGGTTCGTTGGCATCGGCGGGAGCTCAAAGAGTCATGGTATTAAAACAGAATCACAAAAGACAGACAAAAGAAATCAAGGACACAAAAAAAAAAAAAGGGGAAAGAAGAGAAAAGGTCATCGAGGAAAACTCGTGGTCATCCGAGTAGGCCAGGCATCAGTATCACAATCACAATCAGTTATCAGAATACACACACACACACGGTCATGGATTTCGCATAGTTGGGTGGGGAAGGCAGTGCTAAAGTGCTAAATAGGAGATTCATGAGGTGGTCGAGGGAGAGAGCCTTCGCTTGTTCGATGGTAAGGGTATTGGCGAAGGGAGAGCTGGATTAGGTGGTATATGGACGTATAGAATCACTTGGCATGCTTTGATGCGACAACTACAGGAGGGTTAGTATGCGGTCGTTCAGAATAAAGATGGTAAATAAAAGACGCACCAGCTGGGACTATGATGATGATGAGCAGGACGATGATGCCGATGATGAGCCATATGCGCATCTTGACGTCCTTCCACCACATCTGCTTCCGGACGCGGTTGGCTCCCCGACGGAAACCCTGAGCAGAGACGGCGAGGTTGTCTGTCTTGTCCTGCAGGGAGTCCAGGTGCTCGCCTCGCTGCGAGACCTTGTTGATGTTCTCCCGCATCACATCGACAGTGTCATCGATTTGCTATTACTTCGTCAGCACTTTTTTCCCCCATTATTTTGTATCCCATTTGTATACCATCCAAACAGGGAGGGGATCAGACGTACGGCCTGCAGCGCTGCTGTCCGCTGGTTGCCTGAGGTTGGCCCATCCTGGCCGGGCTTCGACTGGGAGGGAATGTAAGGGTCGTAGGGCTGCTCGCGGTCGGCCATGGCGAAGGTGTATGTGGAAGATACGGCGTAAAAGAGAGAGAGAGAGAGCGAGAGGAAGCTTGCGACGGTTATGTAGTGCTGGCGGCAAGCAAGGAGGGAGGAGGGAAGAGGCAGGAAGATGTAACTATCTATCTGCGACCAGGGACGGACGGGCTGGCTTTGAACGCTAGTCTGGGAGTTGCTGAGAGCGCTGGCAGCGACGGGGAGTGGCGAGGACGAGGGCGCGCAAGTCGACGAGGCGGAGCTGGCGGTGCAAAGAGGACGCTCGTAGACGACAGGACGGCTTTCTTCTTCTTCTTCTTCTTCTTCTTCTTCTTCTTCTTCTTCTTGTCTCTTCGTCTTCGCTTCTTCTTCGCTTCTTCGTTGTCGTCGTCGTCGTCTTCGTCTTCTTCGCTGTCTTGCGTTTGCTTGTTCGTTCGTCGTCGTTTTTTCTTTTTTAGGCTTTCGTTTCTGCCTTCGTCTGGAGTACGTAAGCAGGTCTTGGCGATGCTCCTTTCATTAAAGGCACGTGATGTGTATAGATGAGTAAGAGATGAGTAAGCAGGTAGTCTAAAGTTAGAGTTTAAGTTAAAAGAAGAAGCCAAGAAAGAGACAGACAGAGTTAATGATAGGGACAGTGAAGGGATAGAAGAGAATTAAGAGACAGACAGAGTAATGATAGGGACAGTGAAGGTAAAGAAGAGAAGATAAAATAGTGAAGAAAGAAGGTGAGAAGACAGGGTGAAGATTGAGATAGTGAAGAGATACCGTGGAGACAGAGATACCCGTGAAGAGACACCGTGAAGAAGAGATACGCGGTAAGAGAGAGCATGAAGACAGAGATAGTGAAGGAGACCCCCCAGGAGGTCTATATAAACCCCCATCTTTCCCAGCTTTTGGACTTTCTCTTCTTCTTCTTTTATTTCTCCATCAGCATCCTCTTCATCTTCCCTCTCTATCCTACTACTGTCTTCCAACTCCTGCGTCTTGGTGGACATGCCGACCTCAATATAATTATACGATATACTTCTTCCTTAATTACCCCAACTGATCCATCAACAACCTGGAAGAACTTGCCTTTATCTTCTTTACCTGCCTTGCTATCCTATACGAAGACAGAGCTTTGTCTTAGACTTCGCTCTTTGTATCCTAGAGGAACAGACTATCTTCTGCATAGTGTATTCCCTGCTTTTACACCAAACTTGGGGATACCTATCTATATCTAGCTGATAGGCTTACTTTTATACCGTGTGACAGACGGCTGCCTAGACTGACATTTACTCCACCTAATCTTCCTCGAGTACTGGATCAAGGAGACTTCTATATCGCTGAGAGACAAATAATATTTGAACTCACCCACTTTCACATTCTCTCCCTGGCTGTCTTTTTCTCCTTCAACCGCTGGAACCACAAAGAATTATGGAACTCTTTGTTCTGAGACAAGCAAGACTTTAGCAGATATTTAGCTTATCCAGCTATACCGCAGTACTTAAATATGGAACAAGCGACAACAAGTGCGCCCCCCTGCATATATATTAGGGGGTTTGGTGCGGCCTATCTTTCCACAACACTTTCTACAGCGTTAACTACTTAAGCGGAATATACCAATAGCTGCTGTCTTTTGCCTTTTGCCTTAGCTGGAGGTCTCGGGAATTTATAATATACACAGCATACACAGCATACACTGTCATTCTCTAGATATCTAGAGCCCGCTGGCTTCCCCACCCACACTACATGGGGTGAGGGTCCTCTGTCGGATGTTAGCAGGGTCTGTCTCTTGCACAATATATCAACCAGACTCTAACATCCCCTGTTACCGTTTGGTTCATTAGCAGCTTGTCCCTTCTGCTGGAGGGGTTGGTGTGCTAGAGCTTCCAGGAGGAGAAGACTCTATTGGGATTCCCTTTACTGACCTACGCACCTATGCGAGCATTTTGACGGCCCTTCCCTGGGTCGATACATGGTCGCCGATTTATTTGACCGGGACGGTCATCCATTGCTGGGGCAAGTTACTTGTCCTGGCTGTGGCGTTGACGGTACGGTTAAATCTCGGCTTACTAGGTATCACTCCTCCGGTGTATGGGATGTCACAACTATTTTGCCTTGAAAAAAAAAAAGGACCAAAACTCATTTCTCCGATCCATCCAGAGTCCATCAACTCAACAGGCATCTTTAGCATTATCTGCTCTGCTTTCTAGGCGCCGCTCTCTCAGTCGCATGGAGAAGCCCTGTCTAGTTCGACAAAGGACGCCATTTATATTCGCATACACGGGCATATACAGCCGCAAAAGGGCCGTGATATTACTATATAGGAATCACTTACTCCTTGATCTATGCGTCTCGGGAGGGGTATTTTGAGCAGTTACTACAAGCGGTCACTGCTGTCGCCATCGCAGAAAGCCCATCCCCCTGACTTCTGGGCCCCTCAAAGATGTGCTTCTTAAAAGAGCACAGATACGATGGTTCGTGTTGCGATTGAAGAAACTGAGGGAGTTATACCCTATCGCCCTGTTATATTTCCATTACCTTATACTGTGGTGAGGCTGGCATGCCTACTTTCACTGACACTGCCACTACCACATGTGGGGGGCGTTTGGCTGCTTTTCGTGCCGATGACGAGACACCTCGTCCACTCCAGCGTGATACCTATCGTGGATACCCGGGTACATGCCTATTTGTTAACGTCGACTGAATGGTGTGACGAATTGATGTTTGACCAAGGTATTGCTGGGGACTCAACTCTTCTTTTTTATACGGTGACCTACCTGGATGGTCAAGCTGGTAACAGCAACTGCAGCAGCGTAGCTGGCCTCCGCTGCTGCTGCTTGCTAGTTCACAAAGGTGCGGGTGTTGCTGTGTGGTATATTATAGGATGGACTGAGCAGGGGATATATTGTTCTCACAACTTGACAACCCGGAGCATCGTGGTGTTTTACATTCAAGGCCTATCAAAAGTATGCAACTGTCAAATGGCGATTGGCAGGATGAAGTTATCACCATGGACTAAGGGTTACAGAATACATATCAAAAAGGAAAAGGATGCTCCTTCAGAGTTACACCACCGCGAAGAGGAAACGAGGACTACGTCACTAACCAAGGTGGATGGACGGGTCAACCGCCAGGTTTACGGGAGATCCAAATAGTTATCAATGATAGTCGATGGGATCAATGGGAATTATCCATTATCAACTTACTGGACTTGCATTGGTGTGCTTATATAGGTTACTATCTAGTAACGAATATATACTGCAGGCAACATGCCATCTATCAATCCACTTTACACTGCTTTACATTATTATTAACTACTCCGTACTATTCCTCTGCTTGTAATAATGTAGTTCACTTCCAAAGACTAGCTAGGCTAGAACAGCCGTTCGTATCGCCATCGCCGTCAAGTGTTGGCTCGTTGGCTGCTAGCCGGGGGGATCCGTCAGGGTCAGGGGCAGCCGAGGGCGATACGAGCAAAGCCCCAGCGGTGCCTGGCAGGTCGAAAGCCAACAAGCGAGCCTATCACAGGCAGTTCAAGGCCCAGCAGAAGCCTTGGACGCTCGTTCGTGCCGTTGGTTGTACAGCGAGACAGAGTCAAGAGGCGAGAGTCCAGAGTCTGTCTGTCTCTGTCCGTCCAGGGGCTCCCCGTCGCACCGCAGGCAGTCTTGATATCTCTGTATAACCAACTAACCGCCCTGTCTTCCTGGCTCTTCCATGCTGTGACAGAGCAGCTAAACAGATCAGCAGCCGACGGCCTCAAGCGCGCGCAGCCTCAAACAACAAGAAGCACCGAAGAAGCAAAAACAAAGGTCGCCTCCTGTGTCGGATGCGCCTTAGCGAAGCCTCCAAGTGGACTTTTAACGGCTTAGCTATATCTCCATCCAGCTCCATCGCTATATAACCATCTCTATAGCATCCAGCATCGAGCATCCAGCATCTACAGCATCTCTGATCAACTTCGACTGCCAGGCTGGTCCAGCAAGACGACGGCAGGCTCCGCTCCAGTCACTGCCCTTAAACACTCAGAAGACAGTCCGGCGGTTAGCTGGCCGGGGTTGTCGCGTGGTCGCTTTTTGCTTCTTCCTCGACCAGCCGTCCCTTTTGACAGCCATCTTTCAACCAGCATCAGCATCAGCATCGCCAGCATCAGCATACTTACTTATATTAATATCACTAGCAGAGAGGCTTCCCCCTGTCGGCTTCGACTGGCCTGACACCGAGTTTATATTAACGGCCCGCTCGGCGCTTCGCACAATCGATCTCCTGCATTTCGCCTTTTGCTCCCCCTTTGCTTCTCCGACTCCCTCGCGCCCCTCGATATATACTTAGAACCAGTGCTGCCAGCCACGCAGATAATAGTACGGTCTGCAGATGCTGATCGGGTGATACTATACCTGCTGCCTGAATCGCTGTCGAGAGACTCGAGAGACTCCTCCTGGCGGGGCCGGCGCATCGCTGTCGAGAGCGTTCGTTATCACCACTGCTATAACCTCCTCTAGTCGACGATCGGGATCGGGATCGCGATAAGACGCTGAGGAGCCGCATTGGAACCACCAAGAAGGGACGGGCTGGCGATTCTCACTAGCCCAGCCGACTAGCTGGCTACTATCAGAATATCGAGAGGATATGGCCTACCACCAGGCTCGTCCGCCGCCCCGTCGTGGGCCTCCGCCAGGACCGGGTGGACCGCAGTATGGCGGCCACAGGCCTCAGCCGCCGCCGCAGCAGCAGCAACAGCAACAGCAACAGCAACAGTACTACAACTACCACCAGCAGCAGCAGCCAGACAGATGGCCTCCCTATGGCAGTCCACCTGGTCATGGCCTCGAGCGCCGGCAGATGAGCTACGATGATGGCTACTCGGGCGGCTGTCAGGATCCCTATGCGCGTGGTGGTGGTGGTGGTGGTGGTGGTGGTGGTGGGCAGCCCATGTATGACGATGGCCATTATCATATGGCTCCCGGCGGCAGCAGGCCTCCTCCTCCTCCTCCTCCTGCTGCTGCTGCTCCCTCGCAGGGCTATAGAGGACCGCCGCCTCCCAACGGGCATCATCAGCCACCTCCTGGACCATCTAGGCCGCAGAACAAGCCTCCTCCCCGTCACGGTAGGTCTGCTCCTTTCTTTCTTTATAGTTATGGGATGCAATAACTAGTTAGTAAATTGCTAACTGCGGTCTGCAGCGCCCCAAAACTCTCCAGAGCTGAAGAGCTCCTTTGACAACCCGTTCCCTGCATTCCCTCCCAAGAAGCGCGGCAACTCCATGGACGGGCTGCAGAAGAAGATGAGCGCTGTCGAGCTCAACAGCAAGTCCCAGAAGCACGCAGAACCCCAGATTACAAGGCCGCATACCTCAAACTCCAACCGTCCGCCGCCATCGACCTACCATTCTGAACCGCTGCCAACGATGAACCCCCGTCAGCCGCCAAGTGGGAGTGGAAGTCAGCCTGTCCAGCGCAAAGCTGGAGCTCCTGTTCCTCTGACTGTTGAAACGAATCAGCCCGCTCCTCCCCGGCAGGATCCGCGAAGTGCTCCGCCTACTCGAAGCGCTACAATGCCTGTCCCCATGTCGAACCCAATGTCAGCGGCACCAACATCAGCACCGACACCTCCTCCACCACCGCCAGCAGCAGCAGCAGTGGTAGCAGCAGCAGCATCTGGGACGCAGCAGAAACCCCTTTACCCTGGCAAGCGCACCTGGCAGGACCCTGGCATTAGCCTTAGCCCCCCGCCTCTGAGCCCTGCCTTACAGCAACCTCCTCATCGTCTCCCCGACACATACCCGGTTTCATCCAGACCAGGTACTGCTGCTGGTGTCAAACCGGAGGTAGTCCACCCGAAGCACGCCGCCGCCGTCCTCGAACCTCACGTTGCCGACAAAGTTGAAGGTGGTGTGGAAGATGAGCTCAATTACTTAAATGAGGATCTGCTTAATGACTATTATGACAACGCAGAGCCCGAAACTGAACCCGACATGCCCAACTTCGGCGCAATGTCTGACGATAATGTGTCCTCGCCGCATGCAGAGACGCTGATACCGTTCGAGAAGCCCAATCCTTCCATGTCGTCATCATCATCGTCGGCAGGACCAAATCCTGCATATGCTCCTTATAAGCCATCGGGAAGTATGCACTCTTCTCCTGAAAGACACGGTCCTCCAAATAGTATTCCGGGACATTTGATGCATGAACGATCTCAATCTCCAGCATACGGCCATCAGGGCTACGCCGGTCACCAGGGCAATGGTTACTATGGAAGACCAGATGCTCGAGCCATGACTCCAGTTCAACGCGGCGGCTACGGTGGTGGTGGCGGTGGCCCGGGTGGTAGAGGAGGATATCCTCCGCAACCTCCGCATCAGCAGTACCGTCAGTATGGACCTCCTCCACACGAGAATGGTGGTGGCAGAGGTCCATATGACGGTAGACAGCCATATCCGCCCCAGGATATGGGCTATGGCGATGACCAGTACGACGGCTACCAGGGACCGGGACCGGATAACCACCCTCACCACGCTCCTCCTGCTCCCTTCCGCCCAGGCCTTGACCAGGGACCCAAACCTGCCCCCGTAAGGCAGTATACTAGCACTCCGCAGCCAGCACCTCCATCACAGCCGGGCCAAGGCCCTCCTGCATCCTACGGCGGAGAGACGCGCCGCCAGTCCCAACCAATAACCCTCGGGGAGCTCCACGCAATCCAGCAAGCTGCACGAAGCAGCCCAGGAGACTACGCCAAGCAGCTTGTCCTAGTCAAGAAGCTCGTTGAAGCTTCAGTTCATCTGATCGACGACAATGGTCGCGCAGACCCAAAGACCAAGGTCAAGAACCGCGAACGATTCGTCATGGACGCCTACAAGACCGCCAAAAAGCTTGTTAGCGCAGGATACCCGCCCGCAATGTTCTACATGGCCGACTGCTACGGCTCTGGCCAATTGGGGCTAGAAGTCAGCCCCAAGGAGGCCTTCAACTTGTACCAATCCGCCGCTAAGATGGGCCACGCCGAATCCGCCTACCGTCTCGCCGTGTGCTGCGAAATGGGCCAGGAAGGCGGCGGAGGAACCCGCCGTGACCCCATGAAGGCAGTCCAATGGTACCGACGTGCTGCAGCCCTCGGCGACCCTCCCGCAATGTACAAGATGGGCATGATCTTGCTCAAGGGGCTGTTGGGCCAACCCAAGAACCCCCGCGAAGCGCTCTCATGGCTCAAACGTGCCGCCGAGCGCGCAGACGAAGATAACCCGCACGCTCTGCACGAACTGGCCCTGCTGTACGAAAACCCTCAGGGCATCGACTCCATCATCCGCGACGAGAATTATGCTCGCGAACTGCTCCATCAGGCGGGTGAATTGGGCTATAAATTCTCCCAGCACCGTCTGGGCGCAGCATACGAGTACGGCCTCGTCGGATGTCCCGTTGATCCGAGACAGAGTATATACTGGTACACGCAGGCGGCGGCACAGGGCGAGCACCAGAGCGAACTCTCGCTTAGCGGATGGTATTTGACTGGTGCCGAGGGGATCTTGCAGCAGAGCGACACAGAGGCGTACCTGTGGGCTCGTAAAGCTGCCATGGCCGGCCTGGCTAAGGCGGAGTATGCGATGGGCTACTTCACTGAGGTCGGCATTGGTGTTCCTGCGAACCTGGACGATGCGAAGAGATGGTACTGGAAAGCATCTTGTAAGTTCCCGCCCGTTCATGCTTATTTATTCTACCCCTTTGCAGAAGAATGTATTCTTTAGCCTCTTTCAGAAGAATGTACTAACGACGTGCAGCGCAAAATTTCATGAAAGCCAGAGAACGCCTGGAAGATCTTCGACGAGGCGGCGCAAGAATGCAAAAGACCCGCGTGTCCAGATCAGCCGTCAACAAAAACGAAGGCGACTGCATTGTAATGTAATTCTTATTCATATTTTTCCCCTTTATGCTTGCTTCTCTTTTTTCCTTACGCCGCTTGAGATATCCCTTTGCATGCACGCATGTTTTGCACTGTTTCTCCTAGACTCGTCTTGCCTTGCATGCCTTGGATGAAATTCCCTTGGACTTGAGCATCTCGCAATGTCTCGTTTTTTCTTAACTACCTCTGATGCCCGTCTGCTCGTCTTAATGCTGATTCCACCCACCACCCCCTGGTGGGGATTAATCCTTTTCAATCTTCGTTTCCTTGCACATAACACCTTATACACCTCTGCGTTTTCCCTGTTTCCGTTTTGTTGTCTTTGCTTTGGTTTTATGACCCTTGGTATAAACGTGATGATTGTCGTGTTGTTTATTCATATCCATACCCTCTTTTTGGTCGTTTGGTTTCCCTCCGCGAGCGCTGCCTAGATGAAGTTAAATAGCTTTGAGCAAGGGGTTTTGGATAGGAAAGTAAATTAATGCCATTAATATTTCCGAAATTCGCAGCCAACTTGATCCTCTCTTCTATTGTCTCTGAACGAAATGCCACGTAATTGAGTTTCCTGGTAAATATATCGGAATACTGTATTATTCCATATCTATCCCTCGCGCTGGTATAGGTACATTGGTTCAAGAAAGAAAGACAATTTCGGTTCGTAAGAGAATATTTGTACAATCACGACTGTTGAGGCAGGCCATCCTTCACAAGGACAGTCACTTTCTGCTCTATTTCCTTATCGCTCAAACCTATTGTACGTTAGTTCAGCCCACCCTCCACGCAGAATAGGATTATATCAACATACCCAAGAGGTTCTCTTGCTTCTCCTTTCCGAATTCTAACCACTATTAGCTTCCTCTCACGCATCATTCCAGGCATGAGACGTACCGTATCTGGCAAATACCCGTGGCTCGACATCGAGGGCCTCCCGTATCAATATCGGTACAGATGGGTTGTTCTTCTTCATGGTGGGGTATGCCCGTTTAAGGAACGCCCTGGAACACATTAAACCTATCAGCAGACTGGTCTTCCATTGCCGAACCCCTTCAATGACTGTGAACACAAGGCGTTTTCTTACCTGGTGGCATCGCCGTGTGTGGAGGAGTGGCAGAATAGGAACCGGAGTTCCTTGAGTCCGGTGTTGAAGGCGTATCGCGAGGCCATGGTGGCAGCTATACAGACAGTCCCTCCGCTCGTTCGCAAGGGCCCGGTTTGTCGCAAAGAGTGAGTGTCGAGGCCTCAATTGAGCGTTATCAGCTTGCCGTCGCCGTCGTTGTGATGCTTCGTTTTCGATGTTTGACGTCCAAAAAGCCATGATTATGTAATACTACACGTGACTGTAATTACTCATCTCTTACATCATCAAATAGCCTGCGGAAACCGGAGGAAGAAAGAAAGATCGCGGAGTTGTTGAGCTGCAAGAAAGACGACGACGACGACGACGACGACGGCGAGGACTTGGACTTAGAGACCTGGACTTGGGGCCTTTTCTTTCTTTATTTTCGGCTGTGTATTATATCTTGTTTCTCTAGGATCAAAGGCCGTTTGTCTCTCGGTTCTCTCCGTCTACCGGCACCAAAGTCGATACACTCACTTTAAACTACCGCCAACATGTCGTCGAAGATCGGGCTGCGTCTCTTCCAGAACTCCAGGGCTGCCTTTCAGAATGCCACTGCTCGCTTCAGGGCGCAGGCTCTCCGGGCCCGACGATTCCAGAGCACCGACGCCGGTGCGGCCCAGCAGAGCTTCCTGCAGAGGTCATGGAACAGCCCCATTGGCATCAAGACCGTCCATTTCTGGTAAGCTATGCCATTGAATGCAGATATGCATATTTGCGCACATGAACCAATTCATTAATTGATGTTGTTGTCTTTGTCTATAGGGCTCCTGTTATGAAGGTTCGTTCGCTCGTTGAATAGTCGCATTGCTTAAGCCCGAACATGATATATATAAATAATAATACCGATAACAAACGGCCGCATTTGATGCTAACCAGTGGATCCCTTTTACAGTGGATTCTCGTTCTTGCTGGCCTCTCTGACATGGCCCGGCCTGCCGAGAAGCTCTCCCTGACTCAAAACGCTGCTCTAATGGCAACCGGAGCAATCTGGACCAGATGGTGTCTTATCATCAAGCCCAGAAACGTCCTGTAAGTGTTTCATTTTAGCCTTTTGTTATTAAGGTAAATTGCTAACATGTTGTACTGCAGCCTTGCTACCGTCAACTTCTTCGTTGGCTGCGTTGGTTTCACACAGGTTACCCGTATCTTCCTGTATAGACGGTCCCAGGACGGCTCGGCTAAGGAAGCTGTCAAGGATCTGGCCCATGAAGCCACAGACTCTGCCAAAGCCGCTGTTCACAAGGCAGAGGAAGCTGTGAAAAAGCACTAGATGCATTAGATGGGGCTTGCTGGATGGCTACCAACTAGACTTTTGACATTCTTTTGCAAATCGGCAATACTGTACACAGAAACTCCTATTGCGATGCATCCCCTGTGTGTCTTCTTTGTTCTCTTCTTTCATCGGGTGCATATTATGTCATACAGCTTCTCTTTCTTTATACACAGGATTGTTCTTCCATAGTTGGCATTTGACGTTGGACTTTATTATGTACGCTGAAAATATAAACCGTTTTAATTATTTGAAGTCAGTAATCTTGATTTTTGGCGTATATAGAGGGGAGCGCATGGCTGCAGCGGCATTTCATCTAAGAGGTATAAACATGGAGGGCATCAAATAGTAAATAAGGGGTAAAAACAAGGATGCATATAGGCAAAAGAGTAGAAGGGTAAAGGCAAAGGCCAAACAGGCATATATAAGAAACAAATATCAGCAAGAAGATATCACAAGAAGAAGAAGATCACAACGCCAGCCCAAAAGACCAAAGATTAGTACAGATAAACCGCCAAAAACACGACATGCATCAAGCAAGAAAAGGGGGAAAGAAAAAAGGGGAAAGGTTGAGATATCCGCGGGGGTTTTTCATAATCTTCTTCTCTTCATGACTTCATCAGTGTTTGTGTTTCATTCCCGAGATCAGCACTGGAGACGCGAGCACCCGCTCCCAGTCATGCAGCATCTCGGTATTGACAGTCGACAGCCTGACCTCAGTTCCGGCTCTGGCAATCATCTCGTCCTCGTACGCCGATATCGAGGTAGCCTGAGACGAGAGGCCGGATACCGCGTCGGTGACGGCATTTACAAGCTTCGCAGCGTCGGTGACGGAGTGGTTGAGCCCCTGGCCGCGCTGGTATGTCATGGCATGAGCAGCGTCGCCAGCGAGCGTCACTCTGCCTCCGTGGTTGTTCCAGTAATGGCCGTCTGAGCCTGGGTCGAAGTCGGTCAGGCCCATATACCACACCTGGTGGTCGTCGGGTATCCATTCAAACGCGCTCTTCCAGGGGTCACAGAACTCTTTGGCAAAGGACTTGACCTGGTCGAGACGCTGCTTGTTGGACCAGGAGGAGGTCCGGTCCTGTTCTTCCAGGCTGTATTTCCACGAGATATAGAAGAAGAACGTCCATGTCTCGGGCCTGTCTGGGTCCTCAGCGTCGTGCATGCCGAAGAACGAGAAGTACCCGGACGGATGGATGCCGGCGATATAGAGAGGATGAAAGCTGCGGAGATATAAAGCCTGCTCGGCTGTGAATCTGGCATGCACAAAAGTTGCTGCGTACGGCAGACGCCGTATGGCGCCCTTTTGCTTGCCGAGTAGGAGCTGGCGGGCGGTTGAACGGGCCCCGTCAGCCGCAATGACGAACTGGCCGGTGGAAGAGGTGCCGTCTTCGAAGTGAACCGTGGCCGTCCGGCCGTCCCTCGACATCGTTATGTCCTTGAGAACCTTGTTGTACTGGATATCCAGGTCGTCGTTGAGTAAGGACCGCAGCTTGCTACGACGTAGGCGGTAGAACTTGGAGACATGCACTTCAGACATGAGCTCTCCGTTGCTGGAGTTGATGAATCTCAGCGCGTCCTTTTCTGGTACCGGCTTGCTCGGGTCGACATGGGCAGTCTCAATCTGGTCCCATAGTTCACAGCTGAGGACTCCCTGTAGGGCTACGGCGCCCCAATGGAGGCCCATATTCCAGTCCCTCGGTAATGCATTGAGGCTCTTGTGCTTCTCAAATATGGTGCATGCAATTCCGGCCTGCCGTCAAGAGTCAATAACGACACAATTCTAAACCCGTCCGGGCTGAAAAGAGGCTTCTTCTTTTCTCACCTTCTTGAATCCTTGAGCTAGTGCCAGTCCTGTGGTGCCTAATATAGATTCAAGGGAGACTATGTCAATAAAAACCATGCGTCATGGAGGGGACATATATACAAATCCCAATAGTAGGTATGTATGAGACAGGTCCATCCTTACCGGCTCCAATGATCAGAACAGTGGCGAAGGCCCCCGAGACAACGGGAAGATTCCTATCTTCCATGACGGACAAGTACTCCCCCATCTCTGAGGCACATCAGACCGCCCTTGGATGTTTGTTTGACAGAACTAGACCATGGAACAGGATGAACGAAGAACCAAAGGGTTAAAAAAAAAAAAAAACGCCCAAAGCCAGAGGAACAGAATCCCAATCCCATGGCACCCTGAGTGGAGATATTCCCTTCCCAAGGGACTTGCTTCCGTGTTACTTCCCGCCCATGACGAACGTGAAGGCAACTCTAAGCAGAAGAAATCGAGAGGGAAGATTGGCAGCAAGAGAAGGGGTGTGGATACGGTTGGTCGTATTATTATTATTATTCTAGCAAGCCATGCGCAAGAACAAGAACCCTAAGCCATGGGACCCCCCCTGAGGAAGCGAATAGCAAATGGCCATCATGGCGAGCCGATGGCCAGACAAGAAGGAAAATTAACACGCTGGTCAGGCGAGTGTGAAGCGAGGGGGGCCGCCAGAGTGTGGATATCAATCCCATCTGAAGACCTGCACGAATGGCTTTGCTCGATTCTTCAGGATCAACCCTTGAACTTGGGGCCCTGTCCGGCCCAAAAAGCAAAGAAAAGAAAAGAAACCTTATACAGCCAGCAGAAAGACCGTCTATCAGGAGCCAAGGTCCTGTTTGCAATACTCCGTATAGGCGGACAGCTCAGGCATGGCAAATATAGGACAGAGATGTTGGGGGAAGGGGGGGGGGGGGGGGGGGGGGGGGAAAAGAAAACAACGGCTGGCTGCGTGGGAAACCCCTCCGGGAAGGAAAAAAAGGGGGGGGGGGAAGGCGGGGTTTTTTTAAATCTTCTCTCTCCCTTCCTCTTTTTTTCTGTCCCTTCTTACACCAAAAACCAACAACCGCCATACCGCACTACTACCCCCCCCCCCCTCCAACACACCAGCGAT